>BDMR012750625.1:0-11893 GCA_002091895.1 Caridina multidentata
GTGAAAATATTGTTCTGCATCTCAGTGCCTGTTAAGGATCAGTACTCAGGAATCCACTTATCTTCACTGTGAAATTTGTGTGAAGGATGCATAGTTGGCTCCAGTTCCACCTGTACCATGTCTTTTTCTGCTTTTGATGATGCAGCACCATAGGGTTTGTTTACTTGCTGTAATTTTATGGATAAATGCAGCCTTAGTTACCAGTCTATCAAATAAGATGATAATATTGGTTTCTCCTGGTGTAAGTGATAGGAGAAATTTTACGTGCTCTTCAATTCATAAACAGCATTCATTAATATATATATTTTCTGCTGATATATAATCTGTATTGCTATACATATCATACAATTCAAAATGGCATCAAGGCGCATGCGTATACTACTAATACAATATCTTTCGGTGCAATACCTTGAAAATTAAATTTAGTGCTAAGTTTGGTTGAAGATGATATAGCTTAAACATAGTGCAAATGTTACTGATTACTACTTTATCACTCAGAATTCTATAATACTGGAGGTTACAGTAAAAAGTAAAAAATA
The DNA here is from genome assembly GCA_002091895.1 of Caridina multidentata. Taxonomy (NCBI): domain Eukaryota; kingdom Metazoa; phylum Arthropoda; class Malacostraca; order Decapoda; family Atyidae; genus Caridina; species Caridina multidentata. Next base: position 540 of record BDMR012750625.1, read on the forward strand.
AAAAAAAAAACTTGCATAGTAAGTGATATGGGAGTCTGATAATGCATACTGTATCATTTCTAGCATGTGAAGCGAGACAAAAAAAAAAATAATAATAATAATTTGGGTAGGATCTCCAACACTATTTTCCTTGTGTTTTTAAAGACTGTTCAACTTTCTTTGTTATATCACTGTTTTTTTTTCTGTGACCTCCAGTATTCTCAAATTCTGCATGATAAGGTAGTGCTCAGAAATATTTGCACTGCGTTTGAACTATTCATCTTGAACTAAACGTTGCACTAGATTGAATTATCAAGGTATTTCAGCGAGAAAAAAAAATACACACACTTACTTCTTAGTGTTATGACTTGGTCACAGATTGGGAAATATATGTTTATATTATAAGGGATCCATGTGATTTTATCTTTGTTTTACCAGATATACTGTACTTTATCTAGACACTAACATTGTGCAACACCCAGAAGTACCAATGTAAAGATTGTTCAGCATTGTCATAGCAGGTCTCTGGTACATCATTTAATATTCATCAACTTTTTTATTTCCAGGAAGCTACCTTGAACACCTTGGTGGCAGCTGAAGTGTTGTGTTGGTTCTTCATTGGTGAATGTATTGGCAAAGGTACTATTGTAGCATACCAGGTTTAAATGCTAGAGTCTGTTGGAGTAAAGATGCTAGGAAATTGTATGATTAACGAATTTTCAACATTCTTGGAGTGTAATTTTCTTGTACAAAAGCTATGAATAAATAACTTTATATTAACCAAGTTGTATTATTTACCTTATTGCCATGATACCGTTATCCTTTTTGTAAGTAATTAAACAAGTCAACAATACTAATTTAAATTGCAATTGTCACAGTTGAAACAATGTCCAATAAATTTGGGCCAATAATTTGCTGCCGTCATGACCCACATTATTTTATATAAACCAACACAGAAAACAATTCTGTATTGACCTCATTATTTGGTAATTCATGTGAGAATTTGTAATGCAGATATAAGATTCATAATGCCCTTAATACTTCTATATCCTTCCTGTACTTATTTCCTTTGCCAATATTTGTTGTACTCATAACTGCAAAATAAATTGGAAGAATAAAAACCAATTCATGGTTTCAGTGGTGCCTATGAATGTCTCATGGAATTCAGAATATAATATTGTAATCCGGAAATACAGGTCATAGTACTTAGAGTTGCATATTCAAGATCTAGCCAATCTTTGTCGAGTATAAAAAAAAAAAAAAATCAGATCCCTTGCATAACTCGAACGTGAAAAACAAAAACTGGTACGACTAATGCATCATTTGTTTTTCTTGGTTCATGGATGTTAAGAGTTTTCATGAATCTAATCTTTCCATCTTTTGTACTGCTGTATATATATTAGTAAATCAAAGGCATGCTCATTAGGTTAATATTTTCAAGGTTATTTAAACGTGCACTCATGTAATAACTTTAATTGGTCCTAATAACAATTTGTGGATCAAGCTAGGACTAGATACACAGGCCAAAGCACAAAGGCAACTGTAAAGACTCGTGCTTTTTATTCTCATTAATTAGCTTATTTTAACCTGTCCTAGACCATTATATCAAGTACTGACTACTTTACAGAATAAGAAAATTAGGAATCACAGTGTAATAACATAATTATCAATACATGATGTAATTAACTGCTGTATTTTTGTTTTTATTTACAAAGTGCACTACATCCATATCTACAACTAGCATAATCACATCTCGTATTTACAACAGGCAGAAGTCAATACATCAAATAACATTACATGAGAAACCATTCTTAAATGTTGGTCTATCCATGACACATTGGTTTTGTAACTATCATCAGAAATGTGGTTTGACAACAGCTATCCTAAACAGTTACCTAAGAGAAATCACAGCTTCTGATGCGTGTAATGTAGCTTCATTTCTGCCTTGATGAAACTGATACTTGCAAAACAAAATAAGCAAATATAAAAATGTCCAACATTGTATAGCTTAAGTAATCTTTAATACTTTCAACTTCACTATTTTTCTCCCACTGCAAACTCATCACAACAGTTTCAAACAAAGTGTGAGCAAAAATTTACATATAAATGTACAAAAAGGTATAATAAAAACATGCTAAGGGTTTCTAAAAAATGCCAGGAACTCAAACTATATAAGAAAAATTAAAACTTGAAAATATACTGGAAATACAGTGTTTGTGATTAATTAATTAAGAACATTAAGAAAGAGACAGACAGTATGACCTATTTATTAACCAGTACATTGAAGGGCAGGGCTACTTCTTCACAGCTTAATAAGACTTGGCATCACATATGCTTTTTACAAACATGAAAGAATTCTTTCATTTAAGCATACCTGACCATGGCACTAATATCCCCAAAGACACTAGATGTGCTAGGTTTATTCTTCAAACAAGTTACAATGTCTGGATACATGATTGCTTAACAAATTGAAAAAAAAAAATTACCTACAATTTCATAAGTAAAGACAACTTAACCTACTTTAGACTAGTGATGTACTAAAAAACTATTATCTGTTCAGAAACTATTGTTTACCCTTACAACTTTTTCATTAGTATCAATGCCTGCATAATATATGAATCAAGTATTTTAATGATCAAATATCATGACTTATTCCTTCCCCAAAATGTGACTTTCAACATTCAATGTTATCATAATAAGCACATAATTTCCAAATGTTATCAAACACATTCTATACTGAATAAATGCAACTTGGAACGAAATGAATACTAATTTTTAGTTTACTAACAAAAGCTCAGCAAGGAAAAATTACATTATACTGTAACCTCAAATATGTATACTGTATAACTGTACTTACACTGTTTATATGCCGCATTATCCTTTTGAACATGATTTCTATGCCACATTTAAAAAAAAAAAAAGCCTAACAAAACACAAGGCAGCTTGTAATGAAAGACCAAAATGAAAATAATTTTGACCACCACCTCATCTTCATGGTTTTAAAAACATTTGACATCTCTCCCCACCCACAAGCATTAAATTGTAAAGTGTATGCCTATGAGGTACAGGAAATAGATAATTACTGCTGGGGCCTATAGCTGAAGTTATACCATAATTTTCTCTGCACGAATCAACTGCTTACTGAGTGCTCCGCATAGCTTGGGCTCACAGGAGGTTTATAATTGAGTAAATACAGTAACATGGAGTACACCAGCAGATGTACATGCACAATAATGCCAAAACTATACTACCAATGAGAAAAACTGAAGATCAAAATATTACAATCGCTTCTGGATACATTTTATTTTATAAGATAATACTATTTTCCAGGAGAAAAACTGTTCACATTGTAAATATTAAGCCTCAGAGGACAGGCATGCCCCCATACAAAAGGGCATTCTGAAATGCACTGCACCATTTACTTTATGTACATGTTGAAAACTGTTCCATTCCTCTATATACACTGAACATTCAGAAAGGTTTACTTCACATTAAGTAAGGGATTAAAAAGGCAGGTAAATCTAAAAATTACAGATCTTAAATGTTTTCATAACAACAGCATACAGTATCGTGAAGTTAAGTTGCCATTACATATTTAAAAAGCTTCCAAACTCAGAAAAATAAGACAACATATTCAAGTTTCCCTTTTCTTTTTAGCTTTTGTTTCAGTAACTACAGAACAATAATTCCGTGAAATTTCCAGGATTTAAACTAACAATAAAAGAATCAAATTTACCAAACACAATTTATATGGTTGATCCTAAATTAGGAATTGTGATTCCCAATTTTTCAACAATTTTAAGCTGGGGTTAAGTTGCCATAACATATTTAAAAGGTTTCAATACTCAGAAAAATAAGACAACAAAATATTCAAGTTTCCCTTTTCTTTTTAGCTTTTGTTTCAGTTACAGAACAATAATTCCATGAAATTTCCAGGGTTTAACCAAACAATAAAAGAATAAAATTTACCAAACAATTTATATGGTTGATCCTAAATTAGGAATGGTAATTCCCATTTTTTCAACAATTTTAAGCTGGGCAACAGCAGCATCCCGTAGTGAGAAAAGATGAGCCATCTCCATTTCTGTCTTTGCCAGGGGAATGGCCTTATCAAAAAGTTCTACTCCTCTCTTCAAGTTCCCTCTGAAATTGGATAGTCAAATAAGGTTCTTAGATGTGTCAAAGTAAAAATAATATTAAACTAACTGAAAGAGTTTTCAAACCACCCAGTAATACATTACTCTAATTTCAAGTAACCTCAGTCTAGTATGGTAATGCAAATCTTTACTCGAGTAACACATGCTGCATAGAAAACTTTCTCTGAGGCAGCATGTACTGGTCTCAATCTGCTTGATCAAAACATCCCATGAACCCTCAACAAACAGCAATGATTAGGTATAAAGTTAGTCATGTTGGTGAAAAAGAAAAAAAAGGCTGTAACAATACTTCTTATGGTTTATACCTTGGAAAGTTTATCACATTAATATGCAGAGATCTGAATATTTCTAAATTGCAACTGCAAAGCCATACCAGTAGTTGGTAACGATGGTCATAGCAGTCAATAATCTTTAGCCAACAGAAATCACTGAATTAAGTTATCTTTTTTTTTTTAATTGAAAGATACAAAAAGTAAGTAAATTAATAAAATTCTTAAACTATAATTTATTTAAATCCACTCTAAAATCTCTTCAACATCAGTTTCCCTAATGTAAAACATATTTAAAATAATGATCTTGGGATTTCTCATGGTTGGATTAAAGTTGCTGCCAACAGCAATATCCTTTGATCAAGTTTGCAATTTTCTTCTTCCCCTATATACTACAAAGCCAAGTCAGCAGAGGTAGGCAATGGAAGCCAAAAAAATATTTTTGATGGAAGCTACTGACTAGCTATTTTAAACTTGAGGACTTGGCAAGTCGTCTGTCTCAATCCTTAACTTCACTGCTATCTCTGATTTTCACCACTCAAAAGAATCAGTGCATTCATCCCTGATGGGTTTTACTTGATACCGGTACTAATGAAAGTAAATCAAAACATGAATAGCAAACTTCTTCCTTGTTCTCATCTTCCAATCTACTCTTCCAAATGTTACCCAGTTTAGTGATTTACTTTGGAAATACAAATAGGCAAAAAATTACTGTATTTCTTCCTCACACTGATAAAATAAACTTTCACTTACTCCCAACTGTACTCTGTGATACCACAGCTTCCTTTCACAGTGGCAAACTAGTCTCCAGAATAACAAATTACATGCTTTTCTACATAAAACTATACATATACTTACGTCTGTACTTCAATTGTAGCTAAGTTTTCGTAGGCTAATTCACATTTGTCATCAATCTCCAAGGCTTGCGTAATGTAGCTTCGGGCCTGAGCCAAGTCCCCTTTCCACTGAAGAATCAGCAATGCACGGTGAACCAAAGTAGAAGGATTGTCTGGGTCAACCTCCAGAGCTTTGGCATAATAGCCATCAGCTCGTTCATGTTCACCTTGATCACATAGCACCTAAAAGATAATATTGGAGAAAATCCATTATACTCCATAGGAGGAGTTTTCTTCTACATTTTAAGTGCAACAGTACTGAAAATTCCAATGATCATTCATACATATACAAATATAAATACATACATAATATAGCACCAAAAAGGTGCAACACTTTTTACATGAGTTTCAGCAGTCTTACCTGAGCATACAGAACATAGCATTCTACACATTTAGGGAAATTCTTTATAGCTTCATCAAATTTCTTCATAACTTCATCAACTTTTGATTTATCACCAAGCTGGAAAGCATACCTGCAAATAATACAAATACCAGCAATATTAAAATATTTACTGATGTGATCTCTGGAAAAGCTTCAGAAAAGTAATCACCAAATCAAAGTCAGGAAATAATGTCTATTTAAACAGTAAATATCTGTTACATGGTTTTTCTGAAATGATAGGATTTCAATTAATCAAATCACTATGAAAATGTGGGTTTTTATCCACAGTAATTGTTAACAACATGGGAAATCACATGAAACCTGAAATGTTTGTGTGGATTTTCTGAAATCTCCTACTATCAATGGTTTGTGATCTATATACAGTTCTATTTCTATTTTAGGGATGTGTGTGTACTGACTACGGTATCAGTGAACTACTAGCCATTTCCCTGCTTTCCTGACCATTAATCACTTGAGTTTGTGCTAGCTACTAACAGGTTCCAGGTGAATACAAAAGATATTGTGATTCATAAAATTACTACTCTTGGCTTCTTTCATTACTCAAGAAAGTAAGGTGACGATGACCATGTCTTAATGCTTAAAGCTGCTGCTGAACGTAAAGACGAGCCACAAACTTTGTAATCCATCTTGGTAACATCAGCTGCTGTCCCAAGATTCCCTAAAAATACTCCATGGACTTCACATTCAGCACCAGGAACCCTATAAGTTACTCAAGGAATGGGCTATGAAACAATTTTCTGATGACTGTTTTTGTATACTCAGAAAGTATAACAATCAAAAAGCAAAATGCATCAACTGCTTAATTTGAGGAAGCTCAATGAAAGGACAAAACAAAAAAATGCCTTTCAGTTGCGTGAGCACAAAAGTGTGTTTCTGTCTGTATGTTGTATATTTGTTTGTTCAGATTTATTTCCTTGGTTTATGTCGTGTTACAGCAATTAGATATAAAAAAAAATGTAAGAACAATTCTATAAAGAGGATTTCTAAGGAAGGCAACTAACACAGGCCCAATTGAAGGCCAACCACAGGGTAAGCCTAATATAAGGAGCCAGGCAATTTGGGGGCAACTTCTGTGGAAAACTAGTACTGCTTTATCCCAGCTTATTCCCCATTTGGGGTCGCCGTTTCCAATGAAATGAAATGAGTTTCACATCATTGATTGGTTTTGGCATAATTTTTATTGACGGATGCCCTTCCTGACTCCAACCCTCCCTATTTATCCGGCCTTTGGAGCAGCACTGAGTTGGGCTTCCTTGCCCTTCCCAGTGGCTACAGCCCCCTGAAGAAGTTTGCCACAAAAGTTGCCCTAATTTTTTTTTTCTCACAAAATGTATTTGAAATGATGATTAATATGAGTATACTGCAGTACAGTATTTGTTATTGAAGATGACAAAGACCTCACTGTTATATAATAAATAATGAAGCCATTCAGGAATCACAGAATATGCTCATTCAGTAAGGCAAAGTACAATTACAATTACCTTGTAATTATATGAATATAACTAAAGCAAAAAAAAAAATATATGTACAATAATATACTGACTTCACACCGTTTGAATGATGAAATAAAAAATTAATGCAATAAAGAAATTTCATATAAGAGCAACATACACTTCTTAACCAGAAATCAAATAAAAGTTATATTTAGGGCCTTCAAAAGTCTTGTACCCCATCTAACTATCAAAATGCCTCAAGTCTGGCTACTTTTCACGCAGAAAAGTCACACACGTGACCAGTTATCAAAAACGAGACAAAGATATAAGAGCAACCACAAATACTGCAGAGTGCAGTATTGTTGGTATAGTATACCGGTAGCTCAACACAAACCTTTATGAAAATTATTACACAGCATAAAAACTCATACCCTTCCCTTATTTCTCTTACCTGTAATCAGTGTAACACTTCTGAACAAAGGCAATAGGGAAATTTGAATTGAGATCAACAGCTTTCTTGAAATCAGACATTGCATTGTCTACCTTCCCTATTAGAAGATGAATCTGAAAAACAAGATATTTTTAAGGTACATTAAAAGGGTAATATTCCAGCTTAGTTGTGGCTATAACAAGCACCATATTTAAAAGAAAAAAATGCAATGATAGCAGTAACACCTCATTTGTTAATACAGTACAACACAACAAAATCTTTCTCAGGAGCTCACTCAAAAAGATAATAAGGGTTTGCCATATGCCATTTCAAAACAGCATATTTTAAAAATTATTACAAAATGCGATTAAGCAGGTTCTTACCTGTCCTCGGTGATGGAAAACATCAGAATTTGTTGGATCTAGCAGTGCAGCTTTATCAAAATCACGAAGACTCTCATCAACCTTTTCATGCTGCATGTGTAATGATCCCCTCTTTACCAGAGCATTTACACGCATCTGTAAATTTATGTAAAATCATGGTCTTAATATAATGCAAAGAGTATAAATAACATACCGGTTGTTACTGAAACTTAGAAAAAAAATTGTCACAAATATTTATCAATATAACAATATAATCTCAGCCAAAGATTTCACAATTACCTTTAATGGGGCTGATTCAATATTTATCAAGTCAGTTAGGTCGTCCATTGCCCTCTTCCCCTCACCACGCAGCTGGTGGAAAGTGGCTCGCAGAAGCAGACTCTCTACTTTGTATGGGGTAAGAGGATTGGCGAGTTCATTACCACAACACTCAATTACATCTCCATACTTCCCTTCTTGTAGATGTTGCCTGGCTTTCAAATAACCACTGTTAACAATAAGAAGATACAAACGTCAGATTCAGCACTAATGAAACAAAAAAGAGAGCATGATCAATGAATCATACCCTGCTCCCAATGAGTTATCTTTTATTTATTTAGAAAATGTATTATACCTTCACTCACTTTAGCACTATGCATAGCATTAGGCTGAAAAAAGACAAAAAAGAGACCGAAGTACTGTACTTTACAATAAAATTTGTTCTCATATCACACAGTAGTTAATTCACAGGATATCATGACATAACTCACATTGCTACTTCATGTGATGTTGTGATCACTTGATCTTAATACATAGGAACTTTAGTCTAAATTATATGGGAAGCACTTGTCGTTAGATTTTCTCTAACTGGCAGGATATGTATAGTATAGTGGATATATCATTCATTTTGTCACAGCAATCGACACTTTGAGTATAAAGCTGCTAAATTATTAAATCAGACATACTTATTTGATACATTTTTCTCCGGAGGATGTTCAGACTCATCGACGTCACCCTCTTTTTCTTTGTATACTGAATTGAAAATTGGGTCCTCAGCAAAGGATTCAAAGAATGTCTTTATAAAATGCTTTGAGGGCATCAACGGTTCCCGTTTTTCCATGGACTCCTTGGCATGTATTCGACCTGCAAATTCAAAGAGACTCGGGTGTAAATGGAATGGTTAATATGGAAGACCAATATCTGACACAGAGTTAATAAGCAAAGTTTGTATGATCAAACAGTAATCTCTCAAAAAAAATAATAATAGCATTTTAATAATTTTAATTGCCACTTATAAAACCATAATAAGGTGAGCATGTACCACCAAGCTACAAAATATTGCATCAGTTTCCTTAATGTTTTGGACAAAAGACATATTGCAGAATTTAGCAAGTGGTATCTGGCAACTATTCACCAACCTATCCCTTAAGCAGGTTAGGCAGCGTGACAGTACACAGCCACAGATGATGTGCCATGGTGACAGTTGCTCAGTCTAACACTAATGAATAGTATGGTTGACACTCAGTATCCTGATAGCTTACCTCTAGCATCCCCTTTTAAAGGAAATGAAAATTCTTAGCGTTCTTTCATTTGTTTTGTTTGATCTTCGTTTTACTGTGTCCATTTTAATATAAAGTATTAAATTTTTTTTTTTACTAGGTCTACACCATTTTTCTCAGTCTGGAATAGGTTTTTTATTACAGCACTTAAAATTTGTATATGATTTGCATATACAATAAAAACAAAACTATTACGTTTTATCTTATCATAAACGATATATATAAAGGTGTTGAATGTTAACACACAGATTTTTGCCCGAGCGTATTATTCCTCTAAGGATCTTTGAAAAGTGGAGTATCCTATAATATAAATTTTTGACTTAATAAGTTCTTATAATCAATTATATATTTTACTTCAGTTTTGCAAATAATTGATGATTACAGTGCTGAAAGCCTCCCCAATGTGTCCATAACCCTGAATAATTTGTTTACTATTCCTCACAATGATATGGTTGCGCTAAACCATTTAGTTGTGGAAACATTATTCCCAATTTATTTATTTGATATATTTCTATTTTCTTTCATATTTACAAAATTACTCTTATTCAATACTATGTTTTTATAATATTAAAAATTTAATTGACAGAGTAAGATTTATAAGTTACTGTGCTTTTGATCTACTCAAAACAACATTCTGTATTACAGACACGCCAACCAAACCCCATACTTCAGCGCACTTTACTGCCTACTAATCAAGCGAACTGTATTTTGATACGGTTGGTAGGATTGTTTAGATCTAAAAATTTTAATATTTCAGTGTTTCAGACAAGATGCCTAAAAACTTGTATAAAACAAGGAATTTTCTTGAATTTTATTTTTTATTTGTTTTAATTGATTATACCTTTATTATAATAAAAATGTTTTCATAAACTAAGTAATACATGTGAAATAAAAAAGAAATAGGTTTTGAATGAAATATTTCATAAGGTGGTGCAATATACTGTAGCTTGACTGTATAAAGCCAGTACGTGTACTACTGCAATATCATTTTACTTGACTTAAAATAAATTCACATGTTGCTAAATACGGCCAACCCTTGATTTTACATACACCAGATTTAACAGTTTAAAGAGCCAAAGCAAAGTATTATCAATGCTTCAGGCAAAGTCACATTTTCATCGAAATAATGGACTAAGTCTGTTCAAATCTTTTAATAGTCTTTCCTTCACCAGTTAAATTTTTTTTTTTTAATTACCACAGTAGCAGTGTGATAGCATTATTATTTTTATTGTTATTACTCTAATATTACTTTTACTGCAGTATGTAGCTTTATTTTAAAATTACCCACCTGACAGTCAAGTAGTTTGTTTTACTTACGTATGCATAACAGGAAATTTTAATGAGAACTACTTACTGTAAAACCATTCATCTTTAAAAGAACCCCCAAATCTGTTTGCTGAATCAAGAGCCTAAAGTAAAATTTTACAAAAAGTGAGAAAAAAGTAACCAAAAATAATAGAATAAACATACTTACCAAGTTCCTTGAGGACTCGATCTACATTAACAAGTGTACCCTGATTCTGGAATGACTCAACAATACATACAGCAGTTAAATCTTCAAGAGCCTGCTCTAAGTCTTTTAAAACTTCACATGCTTTTGCTCGTCTCTGTAATGCCTTTACATACTTCCCATTGAGATCTAAAGCTGCTGTACAGTCCCGAAGTACACATTCCCAATTTTTCTGAAAAAAGAAAAACATTGAAGAGTTGGTTATATGGTTTCCCAGATAAAACAAAATCCATTACTCCTCTTTAAACTTCTCTAACATTCATCTTTGCTTCTTGAACACAATGAACCAAGGCGAAGTTTGCACACTGATTTACAATTATGTCAAGAGGCTAAATCCTCTGACAAACTCTTCTACC
>BDMR012750626.1:0-11915 GCA_002091895.1 Caridina multidentata
ATTTCAAATAAAATCTGTTTTTTAAGGGACAGTTGATTTCTAAGATTATTGAATTCTCTGATAGATATGCTCATCTATTTACAATGGGAAAGTAAGGAGGAAACCTTATATTCTTACCTTCCTCTGACCAGGTTTAAAGCCATCAACAAGAGATGGAATGGATCTCTCATTATCCAAGTTGGAAAAGAGAACCAATTCCTTATTCACAAAATCTGAGTATGAAACAGCTTTGGTATCCTTTTCATACAAGTAAACTTCAGGCAGTCCAAGTTCTTTGCGTCTCTTACATTCTTCCATCCAACTGGTAAGCCATTCTTTGCGCTGTTCAACTGCTTTTTTGCTGAATGCCTGAGAATAAAAAGAATAGTTATGAATAAGTATTGTTAACCTCATCTGCTGAAGCTACTAACAATTAAGTCTGATTACTACTGGACTTCTCATTACATATTCAATATACAACTACTACTTTACATAAAACAACATTGCTACAATGACAAAAAATGTTCACATTCACATCATGTCATTAGCTCCTGGATCTCAGAGAAGAGTGGTGTTATTGTGACTCAAGAGAAAAGTGACTGAGAAATGAATGGTAATAGGAAACATTCATCTTAAGATGCTGTAAACACTGTCATTCACTCATAGACCTTCAACTAGGGAGGTTGAACCCACATTTCTTATATAAAAATATTAACATTATTACAAAACCAATGGACCCAATGAGATTTTTCAAACATACAACCATTCACAAGATTCAATATCTGCCAAGGTTTACTCATTTCATCAAACACTACAGGGAGTAAGGAGAGGCAGGAAGGGAGGTGACAGCAAAGCATAGAAACTTAATATTACATCTTTATTTAAGTTCAGGTTACATACCATAGTGATAGAATGGTCATCTTGCGGACCATTATATCTAAACCGAATTCTGTGCCTGGCCATGTCGTTGAAATACTCCTTAGCCTCCTTTGAAGTGGAAGTACCCAAACCTTTAATAAGGGGAAACTTACATAATTAACATTAAACTCACTATATTTCCATATTAAAAAGAAAGTCCTACATTTCCTTCAAATGTAGGCATCAGTCGATATGCAAATTAGTTTACAGCCCTATCTTGAAAATTCCAAGAAAGTGTTAATGATTTAAGTAATACTGGCAATTGTCTGATATACTTTGGGATACAAAAGCTTGTCATTTGCTGATTTAAAGCATAACAACAATGGCACTTTTGAAGTATTATTTTTTTCAAACAAAAAAGACGAACCACACAGCAATCTAATATTTACAACAAAATAAAAATAAAAATATAAAATATTTACTCAATTACAAACTAAACTGGATTTTAAGTCGGAAAAAACACTTAATTATGGTAAGAGTAAAAACTATAAAACTAAAAACTCACACATAGTGAGTTGATCATAAAAGGGAAGGAAGCCACCATTTTAAAGTGAATGCATGTACTGAGGTGGTAAAGGAGATGGAGGTTGTCTCCCTTCTTCCACAGTAAATCACAAATAAAACAAATCCAAAGAAGGAATAAATATAACAAAAAAATAAATACCTTTGTAGTACTTTATCTTGTATGTATGCCAGTTATCTTTGGCTTTCTTCCATTCTTCAAATTCTGGCAATGAATAAAATGAGAGCTCCTCCTTATTTTTGGTAGCCTTCACAATGGGTGTGATGAACTCTTCCATGAATGTTGTTCGAAGTAGAGAAGGCCAGTTGTGATGAATGAAGTTGATTAACAACCCTTTAATATGCGACCCATCCTGGAAAACAAACATAAGTAAATTTATATCCATATATATAATTTGTAAACGAAAGGTATAAATACATAAAATATCAATGAGTAAAGCTACACACTCAAAAAGCAAACAATCTTATAAAATTCTTTCTAGGTAGATGTAATGTTTCCCAAATTACAATAATATTAACTAATGTAGGGTACCAATTTTTCAAAGGCCTTCAAGATCTAAAATAAATAAGAATTTATGCATAAAGAGAGACTAACTTGCATCTCTTAAACAACAAATTATTTATCTGAAATCTACATACCTGATCTTGATCAGTCATGATCATCATTTTACCATAACGAAGGGTCTTGATGTCTTCAGGAGTCTCATATTTCTTCCTATATTGCAAACCCAGAATTTTGATTAAATTATTAATTTCTGCATTCTCCAAAATCTGCTTGTGGGATGCTTCACGTACATTCAAGAGCTTACCTTTAAAAATAATAATACACATTAAGTACAGAAACCTTTCAGGCACATTGTAAATAATTTTGACACTAGAAAAATTTCTTTTAGTGTATGGAATTTGAAAAAGTTTACAATGCTACTTAAAAGTCTTGTTATACAAGCAGTTCAACCATAAGTGATGTCTTGATTTGTTAATCTGTGTGGTTTGCACAAGTGCAAGATGACAACAATAAATAAATACAAACTGATAAATAAAAATAAAATAAAAGAACTGATGCCTCAAGCACATTAATATCATCTGTCATCAGTGTACAAAACACTGTACACTTAAGACAGCTTACACCAAATGAATCTATAACCTAAATAGCCATATTTGTCAGAGTAATGTTGTCAATGTTCAAAACTGTCTTTTTGTACGACAAATCATCAACCAACAATAAGTAAGGGCTCTGAAGATCCCATTGTTTAATAAGTAGTATGGGTTCCTAGTAGTTTACAAGCTTTCTACACATCACTGAACATGAAAACTACTTCTTAACAGCAGGAAAATTATAATCTTTATGCTTACCCCTTAGAGGGAAGACTCCATATCTGTCTCTGCCAACAACACCAAGGCCAGCAACAGCCAAAGACTTTGCTGAATCTCCCTCAGTTAAGATCAGTGTACATTCAGAGGAAAATCTTGTTCCAGCATCATTGGCATCCTCAAGCTTAGGCATTCCTAGAATGTAATAAGTATCGTAAGTACTCCTGTTTTAACAATGAGAATAAAGAAATTATAACTGTACTAATAATGATGAAAGGCTTAAAAATTAATAACACAATCTTTAGTCGGAGATGGCAGGAGGAAAGTACACAACTTTCAATACACATTGAAAGTAGCATCTCAAAATACAAAAGAAATCACAAAATATTGTTTATCACATACAAATAAAATAGTCGAAAAACAAAAACAAAACACTATAAGAATACACTTTTGTTACTAACACAACACACAAAAGTAACAGCATTAGGTACACACCTTTCAGTTTGTTGTGCTTCTTGGATTGACAAACTTTCTGTAGCTGAGCTTGCTGCTTGAATTTAGCCCATGCCATGACTGACTCTACAATGCCACATTTTGATACATTGTTTAAAAATTTGTCTGACACACTGCACTTGGATCCAAAACTCTTAGCTTGCAGAGTCATGTTTTCTTTTGTTTGAGAGTCAAATGTGGGATTAACAATCAAACAATTAACAAACACCCACATGTGATTTTTAATCTGAAATAAAAACAAATATATTAATACAAGGGAGAATAAAGACTTCATACTATAGTGCATAAAATTCAGCTCACTCTTTACCATGTTCAACACTGAAAGGAATTAAATATTTTTATGCCATACTTCAGTTAGCTCACACTTTTTTTGTTTGCAAGCAAGAAACAAAATTAGATAAGATGCCAATAAAAAACACATTAATGCTTATAATTACTTTGCATGACAAATGGCAGAAACAGGCACTAAATAAAATGAAAGTAAATAATGTAAAGTACTGGTACAAGACATCTTTATAAAACTAAGATTCATATTAATTTAAAAAAATCTCCTTCTCCTTCCAAGAGAGTTCAAAACTATTTTCATCCAAAGCTCACCTGGAATGGTTTAATCTGCACACCACTTTTGTTCTTCTTTTTGAGTGAATCAATGAGGTTCTTTACAATCATGTCCGTTACATAATCGATGTGTCGACCACCCTGAAAAGAGGGGAAGAAAAAGAAAAGATATTCAAACAAAGTTCACAGAACTCACGCTCAGAAACCAGTAAAGCTATTTAAGTTCTAAACATCACACACAATACAGTGCTGTTAAAAAAAATGGTAAACCTTGATAAATGTTGTTACATGAGTAAGGCTACTCGTTAACAATCAAAATAATTAGATGTTCTGCATGCAGAGGGAGGTATATTTATTGAATCAAAATAATGTCTAAATATTCAAATTTGTCAAGCAGTTATGGACTGTTACTATACCATACATTCTATAAGCTTAATGAACAAGACATGGTGCAAAATGGATTTTCAGGGATTTAAAAACCCCTATTTCTCATCCCCATCAAAAGTCTTCTCATCTTTTCAAAATAACCAATCCACCATCATTTCAAGCACCTGCCATACCATTTAATGGTTATTGATAATATTCATGAATCTTTAAATCTACGAGGATGTTCATTTCAATATTTAGAACAGTACTGTAGTAGCTTTCACTGTTATTCTTTCTTTGTGAAAACTAGTTCAATCACCTTTGCATCTAAGGAGGAACACAGACAACATATTACCTTGAAAAAATACTTTAATTAAATTTAGCAAGCACCAAACTTTAACCACCAAATAATCCAAAAAAAAAATAAAAAATAAAAATATAAGATTCTAAATCCACATACCTTTGTTGTAGCTATACTATTTACAAATGACATCTGCTGAAAACCCTTGTCACTTAATGCCACAGCAATCTCCCACCTTTCATTTGCATTTTCATATACAGCTTTTACAGGGTTATCAGCATCATCAACTTTCTCTTTCAGGAAGAGATCAACATAATCCTTGAAGCCTTTGATCTGATGGAAACAATAAAGGAAAAAAATAGAAAAAGGATAAAATCACTGACATAATAACAAACAAAAAACAAAGTACGCTGCTGTTCAAACAGCTAAGTGGAACATGCTGAATTTTGTGACATATGTTAATGTAGTATGGTATACATGTACAACAAAGCAACTTTGGAAATATGGAAGAATGAAGCAATCAAAATCATAAGTTAACTGGCAAATGTTCAATTATTCCATACACAATGAACGACAGAAGACATTAAATTTGTCTCCTGCCACTGAAAGGCAGAGAAAATACCTGAATTTAATAAACATACAATGACATGTCAGTACCAAGTTGGTACTTCCACTGATAACTGTTAGTTGCTAATGATACAAACTTACAGCTTGGAGTGGCATTCTTGTAAACAAAAAGGAACACAAACACAATGCTATCTGCTTTCTCTATAGCATTTTTCTTATAAAAGCTGATATGTTAGTTTTGCTTAAGCTTCTCATTTTAGAGCAGTATATCCACACTCAGCAGGCTTTCAAATTCTACTGGGCACTATCAATGTATATGAAAGGTTCAAGAACTAAATTTCAGAATAAATATGCACCTATAAGATTATGGACAACAAAATCTTATAAGTGGTTTGCCTCTGTTCTCTCATATAAACCTGTGACAAAAGTATGTTACAGAGGACGTAAAGAGAACACAATTAAGTCAGTGTTATTCAACCAAGATATACAGGCAGTGCTCGTAATGCACTGGGTACTTACAGGAACACGTTTACCGTTCAAGAACACTTTCACGCCTCTGGTAGAGGCTGCAACATCATAAGCTCTTCGAGACAAAAGACCAATAATATCTGCACTCAGAGAATCCATTTTAAATTTGGCAAGATCTGGAGAGAAGGTAATCTTTGTAAAGTCTTCACCAGAGTAATCTTTTATCTTGGGCTCACTGGTCTTAGACATGTTACTTCCCCATGTCTGGAATTAGAAATATTTTAAATTAAAACATGAGAACAATAACTGGTATGCTGCGTATCCCCTTACGTAGTCCCTTGGGATCTGCTCCTAGAAATACAGTTCACTGTATTTATAGTTGATTTATAGTGTTTACAATCCATCAAATCTGATAAACAGCTTTTCACATAACTAGTATCACTGACTCTTATGCATGTGGTAATAACAAATGAATTATTTTCAAAGAGTGATATAACCATACCTAAGATCATGATAGTGAACACCGACAGCAATAAGATATTGTAAAGAATCCTTACGATAATACCCACTCCAAAAATCTATGCAACACCAAAACATCAGATAAATACCTGTTTGAAAGTCTTCTTGTATTCAAATGAAGATGTTTCCACTGTGAACTTGGTGCTGAAGATATTGCACAATTTTGCACCATAACCATTTCGACCACCAGTAACTTTCTGTTCCTCATCATTGTAATTGGATGATGTTAACAGGTGTCCAAAAATCATAGTTGGCACAAACATTTTCTCATCCTTATGCATAACAACAGGAATACCTTTTCCATTGTTGAAAATTGATATAACATTGTTTGCTCTGGGAAAAAGACATACAATTCATAAAGTTAAAGAATTACAGTAAATTATTGGCAACCTATTACAAAACTGTTCAGCATGTTACTCTACGAAATTTAGGTATTGCAGTACACAATGTCAAAGTATAAGCAACCACATCAGCTCTTAAATAGCTCTATTTGTTTTCCCCAATACCACACTGAAACTTCTGACAAACTTATAATGATTTTTATCATCAAAGATCTTTAACTTCAAAAAAGTACTTCAACAAAGCTTACCCATCAATATCCACTTTGATAGTGTCCATTTTGGGATCTCTCTGCTTATTGTCTGCAGCATTTACTAAGATTTCATCAAATATTTTGTACAGACCAGGCACGAAAGATATTTCTTTTTGAACAATCTTCTGCTCCTCACAATCATATATCCACATCTGCTCCGTGGTGAACTCAACCGAACCTGAAGTACACAGTCATTATATATATAAAAAGAGGAGCATTCCTTCAATAAGTCAAGTTACCTGAACAATGATTTAAATATGAAATTCCACAAACATACTTGCTATTACTACCTGAAATTACAGTATACTGAGAGAAAATAGAATACTCTTGTATTTTGATCTTTAATGATTATCATACATGTAAACAACACACTTGAAAAACCGTTAAAACATACACAATATATAGGAGCTAGGCTAAGTGTACAAAATCTACACGATCAGAATACTTCTCACTCAGACATTAACCTTGTACTCTGCAAGTCCTCTGAAGATTAGACTTCCAGCAATGACTTACCTATATAAGTATCGGGACGGAGAAGAATGTGTTCGAGCTGCGTCTTCTTTTGGTAAACTGTTTCAACGCTCTTCCCACCCTTTTTCGGTGGTTGGGGGACATTTTGTGGTATATTACCAGAGACCTCCTAAAAGGAAAAGAAAATATGATATAATAATGGACATCAAATCAGGGCTTGAAAGTCTTATGATCATTAGGTGTGTATCAAAACCCTTTAGATCACAACAGTGGTGAAAAATGAGTTTAAGCAATTGGCTGGAATCATATCTCTTACATTCAAAAAAGAAATAATAATTTCATCAAAATGGAATTATGTCCTTTCAGTCTACTGCTTTTCCTTACTTTAAGTCATTCTGTATTGCATAATGTCAACCAAAGGCACTCTTTACTTTCTTCTTTAATATGAGAAACCTTTGATTTAATGGATTACTTAGGGGAAATACTGTTCACAAGAAAGGAATTTTGAGCCCTAGCAATTTTAACTATGAAAAATAACTTTTTATTATTATAGTAGTAGTAGTAATAATAATAATAATAAAAATAATAACAAAACAATACTGTACATACTGTAACAATATACTAGCACAATACTGTTCAAACCTATGGTAAAGGACAGGGATAGAGAGTAAATCTCATTTCAACCTGAATGAAATCAACCACGAAAGACATACATATTCATATGTATGTTATTCATAAAAATATCTGCTTCTCAGTACAAGAAATTTCCCCCCAAAATATTAGTGCTAATAACAAAACACAAGAAATCCAAAATATTACATTGAAAACAAAAAAGCACTGCCCTATACATGGTATCAATTATATCAGTCATATTCTGTGATTCCTATCACCGTCCATGGTCTTCTAACTTATTTTTCGGTGTTCAAAGCAATCCTTTCTCTGAGTAAAACAAACGCTTCTAATTTTGCCTCAAGGAGGGAAGAGAGAGACAGAAAGTAGCAGGTAAACATGTATACCAATTGTATCTAATATATGCACATTTCTAATGACAGTTTACTGTTTACTCAAGACAGTTAATTATTAGTTTTGATAATGCAATGTAAGGTAGAGGCTATTCTTGGATATATATGCCGGTCTTCTCCAAACAGTGATCATAATCATATAAATAAATGTAATAAAACCTTATGATAAATGCAATTCTTATAGGAATTGATGCCACTGTGTCATAACCTACAATGCTTAACCTAGCCTGTCATTTAAGTAACATGATTCACATAATTAAATCACCTTTCATATATTACTGCAATGAAATTTAAGTGGAATTTGACACTTCAAAGAAATCTTATGCACTGTACGTGCAATTTTTTTTTTAACTCTCCAAGTTCTTTCCAAAGTATCTTCGTAGCTTTGATAGACAAATAGGAAATTAAACTGTAAAAGAAAAGAAAGGGAAATCCCAAATGAAAACCATACGAATTTCCTTACAGCCTTCTTGGCTTTTCTGCATTTCTCGGAATCTTCCGAGTCAATAAATACTACACAGTATAACAGCCAGTAAGAATTTAATTTCAAATGAATACTGTGTCAACTATACCCTAAAAATGCAAAATAAATATCATCTTTACTCCATTGTATTTCTTTTGTCCCTCAATCGGAGTTACAGGTAAGCTGCACCACCGAATTAGATACAAAAAGATACTTTTCATTTGAAAAATTGTGCAAAACTTAACATCACTAACCTCTAAGGGTCCCTTCTGTGGCATGGCTTCTAAAACTTTAACTAAACTTCTGCTAAATAACAAATTTCAGAACACGAATAATAAATCCCACTAGCGCGGGTACCATACCCACACACTCGCACTTAGCGGCGAGTCTTTCAAATTTGGAGATTTTTGAACCAGCCAGAGCGGGCAGACTAAACAGAAGGGGGAAGGGGAGAGGATATGGAATGGGTTGGGGTACTGGATGGGAGAGAGACCGTGGATGATGATGGGAGAGGGGCCATGGGGATAGGAAGGAGGTTATGAGATAGAAGGGGGGGGAGGAGCAGGAACCCATCAGCCAGACCCTAACAGTTGAAGCAAGTCACGTGACATTTAATTCTACATGGTTTATTGTTTTGTATTTACAACGTAGGATAATTTTGTTTGTTTGTGTTGTTATCTTGAATGCGAGGGCTATTTCAATCAACGAGTATTAAATACTCGATGTATTTATTAATTTGGATTAAACGTCATGTTAAAAATCATTTAGAGGCAACTTTATGCCGCTTCTTCAACAAACAGTTGAGAATCGCCGGCGCAATAATATTTATTACCTAGACACTTCCTAAGCCGAAAGCCATTTTTTCATATGTTCTCATATTATCGAAAATTTATTCACGCGTATTCTTTAGCAATTGTTGTTTATTTATAAACGATTTGTAACCCAAAACATAACATTAGCGACGATGTTAAACCGCAAAGCGTCCAAAACATGGGTCCTGCTTGAAAATCAGGAAAATTAAGACGCCTAAAACAATTAATAAACTTTAAATTAGACCAAGAATCAATGTTAATTGTATATGGCTGATTAAAAGCATCTTTTATAATCATGTACTGCGAGATGTGTTAATTAAAATCACAGTTTTGTAAACCTACCGTTCCATTTACAGCAGGCATGGTGACGCACGTCCTTAGGAATGATGCTCCTTTATCAACCGAAAATATGCTTTGGAAAGCACCAGCACTTAATCTGATGCTGGTGAATCCTCTCCTCAGGATATTATACACTTATTTTCACTTGTTCTCCATTTGGCTTTCAAGTTCACTGATGGCTCATCTTTTCACACAAAAAAATCACGAATCTACGAGAAATCTACTCTGGTAAAGCACCACATGTGTTACAACGTTGATTGATACCCTTGTTCGTGGGTGTATTAGTTATGTTGAAAGGGACGTCTTGATGTAATACATCAAGTAAATAGTTAAATGGCTTGGGAGACAAAGAGTGGCGACTTAACGCAGTCCCCAATGCTCACAGCGTCCCCAACAATACACTGAGGCTTCGTCCTCGCCTCTCTCTCTCTCTCTCTCTCCCTCTCTCTTTCCCTCTCTAGGCTTCAGCCAAACTCACCCCCTTCCCTTCCCCCAAAAGCCGAAGGAAGTCTCACTGCATTCTTAATCATCAGTGCTTGATAAAGCATTCAGCAATATACCGATATATTATCAAAAATTAAAACACATGAAGGAGTTATGAAGTTGTTTTATTACTCTACCATCTCTTTAACTGGCGTTATATAATATTTTCTGATACAAGTAACCTCATTTGAATGAGCGTCCAGCGTCAGCTCTTGTATTATATATAAATTATACAATTACTGGGCTTTTATGGACTGAGTGACACTATAATTGAAGCTTATCACCAATGACCCTTTAAAGCTTGCAGCTACATATATCTGGGCCGTTATCATGAATGACAATAATTCATCTTGAGAAAATCCTAAGTGGCAGCCGCATTGGCGGGTGATGTGAACCCAAGGATGCCGCCAAATACAGCAATCACTGCATCTGAATACCTGCTGAATGGTTTCCACCCTAAGGTTGAGGAATTACCTCGGCGAGAATTTCACAACTGGACTTCAGTTATCAAAAGCAGTAAAATTAACTGATTTGTTCCCCCTTCTATAGCACAAGTAGCAACTGTTAAACTGAGAAAGCATTTATTAATGGCGATATAAATAGCAACGATAACAACAAAAATATTAATAATGATAATAATAAATACTAATAGTAATAATATACTAATATTATTTATTATTGTTATTATAATTATTATTATAAAAAAAATAATATTAATTGTAACCCATTTTCAAGTGTTGTGGGGGTGGACGGAAATGTCAAGTAACCCTGGCTTATATTGTAAATTTACCTCCTGTTGCTTTGATCAGCTGCCATAATCACCCAACACCATTATGCTTTCCTGCTACGTGTATTAACTGTTCTTGGGACTTAGTGTATCCAATTAAGTTGCAGCAGTTTTTTTTTTAATTTGGTACATAAAACTTAAAGGTTGAAAATATCTCTACATATACAGTCTACATTTTCTCATTTACTCAGAAAATGTCAAGCAAGTTGGTTACCCTATTCCATCTAAAGTATATACCCAATTCATAAAGATAAAAACAATCTCATATGATGAATACAAAGTAGCATTTCAGGTGACCTCAAGATTGCCAAAGTAGTAGCTTTCTTGACAACCAAGACTTAAAAATTTGTAAATGTATAAGGTTTGAAATAAAACATTAGTTTTATATATTTGCTCATTATTGTTATCATTTTACAGTGTTCATATTAAAGTTAGGCCTACCTAAGAAAACAGAGTAGGCCTACATAATGATCCTAACTATAAGCTCATGTCATTTCATGACTATCATTACTGTACAAAAGTCAGCCAACTTTTTGAAATTCAACATCTTGTTAGCAAGGAAGAGCTTACCTACCTTGCTAAGAATTCTCAAGTCACCATCATTTCATACTGTCAGATGAAAGGTAGAGAGAAGATTCGTATTCTAATAATATGCCAGTGTGCTGCTACACTTGATCCATATACCTTCTGAAGGTAAGACAGTTTACTGTCACATCTTGGTCGCATAAAAGTGAGATAAGATTCGTATTCCAGTTACTATACCCTTACAAAACTGATCCATGCACTTTCTAATGGTAGAAATAGTTGGTGTCACATCTTTGCTTACATTTGCAATAACGTCTGTTAATTTTATATTTTCCATTGGAAAATATAAAATTAACAGACGTTATTGCAAATGTAAGCAAAGATGTGACACCAACTATT
>BDMR012750627.1:0-11939 GCA_002091895.1 Caridina multidentata
AAAATCCGTATGTCTCTGTGCGGGCGAAGTAGCTCCTGGAGTTCCCATGTGTCCTCCCATGGGGACCCCGCCCATGGGAGGACACATGGGAACTCCAGGAGCTACTTCGCCCGCACAGAGACATACGGATTTTCCCCTTCGCATCCTGGTGCTTAGCGAGATGGTGGGAGCCATCATCGGTCGGCAAGGATCCACCATCAGGACAATCACACAGCAGGTATAAAACGGACATAAGTATGTGTGTTTGCGTGTATACAGATCAGCGTACATAATTTAAATTGAGAAAATATACTTGATGGAAACAAAGAATATATATACACTTAACATACTTCTCTATACAGAAAAAAAGGATAACATTAGCTGAATAAATATAAATATAAAAAAAACTACTGACTAATATAACTTCCATAATTTTTGGTGAAATATCCAAATTTTGAATGGAACTTAAATGCCCGTAGGGCCATGAAATGCAAAGAAAAGTAACTATTTCTGAGGTTTATTTGTATTATACAGTAGGAATTGATTAATATGGTTAACATGAAATAAGCTTTTATTTATTATTGTAAAATTTACTTATTTAGAGAACTTTAATATTTATTCTTTACGAACGCAATAGAATTTTAAATTGCAAGAGACAGTAAACCAGGGTTGATTGAATGGATGAGCAAATGGAAAGATTCATAAATGGATGGTTAGATAATGGAAAAACATAAAGCTGACAAACAGTCTTTATAATATGTTTCTGATGTTAAGTATAGGGAAATCAAAAGATAGAGACAATATGGAACGATGGGAGGGTTAGAAGTGACTGGAAATATTTTTTATTATTAAAATAGGTGACGGTGGATAAATTTATTTAGGTGAATCACCTTGGTCACACAGGTGAGTCAAGTCTCATGTCTTGGAAAACTCTGCTGAGACAGAAAGGGTAGATGAGTAAATGCGATAAGATGGATGTATAAGACAGTTGGTTAGATATTGGTGTAGAGGTGCAGGATGATAAAAATTATTGATTATGTTCATATATGGATATATTTGTGTGTGTACATATCCCTGATTCTAGTACCTCTAAATTTCTGCCGGATGACTTTTAGAACTCATCCAACTGTTCTTTTAATAAGTTTCATCTAGATCTCAGATGGGGCCCTTTAGCCTAAAATTCATTTTAAAAAATCGGATATCTGTAAGGGTGTATGAGTGTATCATTGCTCAGTACTTCATTATTTAGGTTTATAGTTTTTGTGAACATGTTAACACTTGTATTGTGTTCTATATGATTGTACTACAGGTGAACTTACAGCAGTCACGGGGTTAGTGTGGACAAAAAACATTTAAGGAATTGTTTCGTAATTAAAATATGATGATAAGAAATGGATAATATAGCTTGTACATTTGCAAAACAAATCAAGATGTTTTTTCCCATGATTGTGTATTTATACCCGAGTTTAAAATTTAGCTAACTCAAAATAGATTACAGATAGATCATTCTGTATAAAGTGTTAGAGCTTGAAAGGCTAATCTTAAGCTACATAAATTTTAATTTAGGTGTAGCATATTTTCAAGACCTTTTCACTTTCAGACACGTGCCAGAGTAGATGTACACAGGAAGGACAATGCTGGTTCATTAGAGAAAGCCATAACGATTTATGGCAATCCTGAAAACTGCACCAATGCATGTAAAAGAATATTAGAAGTTATGCAAGAAGAAGCGGATAACACGAACAAAGGGTAAGGCATAATGATTTTCTGTTTTATTCATTCTGTGAACTCTCCTTGCTGGCATTGCTTTCCTGTCAACCATACCTAATATTTTAAACATACTACTCATGATCTATATTTGTTTGTAAGACAAAAAAAATATATATGGCTTTTGCACAGTTGTTTTAAGACTTGATTAGATTGCTGTTGTTCACTATTGAATGCTTTCAAATTAGTAAGACTCAGCTCGAAACAGTTGATTGGAACTTTATCTAAGAAAATAATGGAATTGGAAGAAATACTGTTCAAGAATTTTCGTTTTCTTTGGTTAGAATTGGTTTAGGATTTCCTTTTTGTTTATTTTAGGAGGTTTAGGAAGTTTCAAGATATTTTCCTTTGGTAAATATCGGGAAACATCCCACCAAAAGTATTCACCCCAGGTAGTAACAGCAATTCATTTAACTTTACTTTTTATACTGTGGATTAACGGACTTGCCACTTTGTAAGTCACAGTTAAAAAAACAAGAACTAACCACATTTTGTCAAGAACAAAATGACTTCCGAATTGTTAATTCTTCTCCTTAGAAGTAGTTGAAGAAAAATACTATAATTGATTGGAGGAAAGCAAAGAACTGCTGTGTGGGTATGTGATGCATTTTAAGAAAATATACCAGGTAGTTGCGAATGAAGTGTATGACATCTGAATGCATTTTTTAAATCTTTAACTAATACTGAAAATATCCAATAATACCTTCAAAGAGCATGTTATAAGAAGTGTATTAGTTTGTGATGTAGTTGTTTACCTGATAATTTCATCCAGTCACTGTGTTCCCAGTTTTATTGTCATTTTTGGTGTAATTCCTTTTCTTAAAGGAGTATAATGTCTTTTAAACTTTTGATATGTTGCTTTCATCATATAGTACTACTGTCACTTGTTAAAAATTTTTGTATGCTAAACCTGTGTATTCATAGTATGAATCTCCTTTAAGTTATTTTAAATGTGAATTTTACTGTTTCAGTGAAATTTTAAACTGAGGATAAAGTAGTAATGGATTGTGTATAGTTTTTGTTCATCTTATCTTTGAGTAATATGTAGATCATGCTCTCTTAACTACTAAGGAATTTTTTATTTTCTCTAGTGAGATCCCCCTGAAGATTCTTGCTCATAACAACCTTATTGGCCGCATCATTGGGAAGGGAGGCAACACCATCAAGAAAATTATGGATGACACTAGTACGAAAATAACCATTTCTAGTATTAATGACATCAACAGTTTCAACTTGGAAAGAATTATCACCATAAAGGTAAGCTACTTTTGAGTATTTTCAGTGCAGATGAGGGAGCTGAATATGTGCAATGCTTGCCAACACCCTAGTGTTATGGATGATTTAGTATACAGTTTTGGACTTTTAACAGTGTTTAATGATTCTTGTATTACCTTCCCTTGCACAAGAAGTGTTTGTATTGTTAAACAAAATCTTTTGATCACATTATTAAAGCCAAGATAACTTATTTTAGCAGTATTGCTTGTGTGGGTCACTGCTCTTAGTTTGGATGTTAGTCTCTAATTCATTGTGTGTGAAGTAAGAATGCAAGGACTAGTTTTGAAGTTTGTTTTACAGATTCATAACAGCAATTTAAATAGATAACTGTGCATTGTGTTGTTTACAAGCTAGTAATGTTTGGATAGGAATACTTGCTTAATGAGGTGTTCTGTTAATTACGAATCTAATTTGTCTGATTAGTTTCTATTAATTTTCTTAGGGTAAAGACAAAAATAAGATAAAAATAAAGTATAGGTTTAAGTAAGCGCTGGAATCTTCGTTGGCATGAACCATGTCAAAACAGTTATGAAATTATTTGAGAATTTTTCGTTGTAACAAGCTAGCTTTTACTCGGCCATCATTCCTCCTGAAATCTGTTAAGATTTTAATTTGTAAGTACTGTAATGACAAGGCAATGACAAGGCACAGTAATCTGCCGTATTTTTAGTGAAGATCCAGACCTAGACAGGCGACTACTTTGGCAAGTTTATGCCAGACATAATGCAAGTCGAACTTCAGGTCTCATCCCCTTTTCTTGTTCTTTTGTTGCAGGGTAACATCGATGATATAGCAGCTGCTGAAAACATGATAAGTTCCCGCCTAAGGATGAGTTACGAAAATGATTTGCAAGCCTTTGCTCCTCAGAGTGCCATGTTCCCAGGGTTACATCCAATGGCCATGATGTCAACTGTAGGTTTTGGACTTCCACGCAGTGGAGGCAACAGTGGTAGTAGCATGGGCATGTATGGTTCATCACCAAGCAGCTACCCACCACTTTATCCAACACCTATTCAGGGTTATCAAGGTTCTCATGGAACAGAAGCTAGTGAGGTAATTATGCTTTTGATTGCATTGATGATCTATGAGAAGTTCTAGAATTCATTGTTTTGATACAGCTGGTTATGGCAGAGAAAAAAAATATATATCGGCGACGAGCGCTAATGATGATATTGTTATAGGAACAAAGAATTGTAAGGATAACCGTCACAACAACAATAAATTGATGATTATACTTTTATTATTACAGGATGATGTTCTTTATTAATTTTATTATTTTACTATTATTTTGACCCCTATTACATTAAAGAAACTGTGTATACATGAATTTTCTATTCCAATTAGTAAATTCAGATGGCAAAGAAAAAATGTCTAAATAAAGGAATTTTATTAGCTGTTGTAAAGATATATATAGAAATACCTTTGTAGTTTGGCTTCTCAGCTTCTCATTCTTCATATCTTCTGTGGTCAACAGACATTAGGCAAAGGGTGTGTTGACAGTTAGGCTTCTTTTAATCTCCATTTTGAACTGTTATATATTTTATATTTGGTGATTTTCAACAAGTTTGCTTTTGATAGCTAAGAAAATTCTGCTAATTGATTTCAGAGTAATTTCTTGCCATTTAGCTTGATGCTAAATTTTATTTTTTGATCGTGACAGTTTTAAATAGAATTCCTTTATTATTTTTTCAGGAAAGTGCTTATCTTTACATCCCTAACTCAGCTGTAGGTGCTATTATTGGCACCAAAGGTTCTCACATTCGTAACATAATTCGATTTAGTGGAGCATCAGTAAAGATAGCAGCATTAGAAGAAGATGAACGGCCAACTGAACAAACTGAACGTAAAGTTACTATTGTTGGCACTCCTGAAGCTCAATGGAAGGTAATTGGAATCTTGACTCTTATTAGTACTCTTCAGTTATCTTAGAAATACTAAAGCGCTTTTTAAATTTCTGAGTTTGCCATCTGTCTTGAAACGAAGATTCAAGATTTAAGGGTAGGTTGAAGCTTCAAAAATAGGTTTAAAGCATAAGTTACTTTGTATATACTGAGTAGTAGTCACTTCTTTAAGTGGGAGTTAATGTACCATTTCTGTGCTCTTAGAGCCAGTGTACAACTCTATGATAGTCCTTGAGTTATACTTTGTTGATTTTTTGTTCATTCTTACTTGAATTTCTTTAAAAAAAAAAATTGTCGAATCAAAGGAACTGCTTATTGAGCCTCTACAGCAGTAATTAGTTTAGTGTTTTTATGTTGGAACTGTCCTTTCTACATTGTATTTATAAGTTTAATGACCATTGTTTTAACTCTTGTTTTGTCTTTACAGGCACAGTTCCTTATCTTTGAAAAAATACGTGAGGAAGGTTATGGTGTTGGAGTGGAAGATATTCGACTAACAGTAGAAATTATAGTTCCATCTTCACAGGTTAGTTCATTGGACAATTTACTAATTGTTGTTTTAAATGTCTTTAAAAAAGCACATGAAGTTAATGTGATTTGTATATAAATAATGGAGATATATATATTTGCCAAACAGTTTAGGTGAGACTGCAATTTCTTTCTATCCTTGCATTTCCCAGCATTCTATAAATCTGAGAATAGAATAAAAGCTCTAGAAATATGGGAATATGGTAAAAACAATGTAGCAAAATATTAATTTTGTTTAATTAGGCGCCCCTAAATGAATCAGACGACAAGATATTTTTCTGATGTATGTATCATGCTTTAGAGAATCAATAATACCGTAATAATAGATATTAATGATAAAAATAATGATAGTAATGGTAATTAGATCAGTGGGCTGCAATAATGCATGCAAGTAGTTCAACAAATATTGAGATAGCAAATATTAGGTCTTCACATGAAAGAAAACCCTAGAAAATTAAACTCTTGTGTCTTCTCAATCATCCTATTTTCTATAGAAACTAGCATAGGAACGTATTCGTTTCTGCGCCTAATTATAACTGAGAATGCTAAAATCTCGGCCATTTGAAACTAAACTCTGCAATACAGTCCTCTTCCCTCTACCTCAGGTGTGTTCGTAACAAAATATTATATTGCTGATTAGCATCCTTATTTATTGTTTATAAGAGTAATTTTCAGTTAAAGTACAAAACTCAGTACTTTAAAGAGTTAGGTGAGGGTAGGTAACTGATTACTTGAAATCCTCCTTGCAAGTGCTAAATTATATTTTTAAGTATATCTTGCTAGGAACCAGGATAAGAGTAACCCTCAAGCAGTTTATATATTTGTCATTACTGTTAGCTTTTTTGCTAAGAAAAGCTTTGTCATGATCTTTTTGAAATTGTATTCTTCAGAACATCAATTCTTATACAAGATGCTAACATCCCTTAAAGTTTCACTAATTTGTCAGCTTTGAGATTTTTATCTTCCAAATTTATTGGTTCTCCTTGTGTATAAATCCAGTTTATTCAGTGCAATATCCTTAATGAAGATTTCAGAGTATGTAATGTTTTTTGTTTTGTTTTTACACAGGTTATTTTAAAGTACATGTAAGTTGCTCTTACTGTAACATTAACTAATATAGACACATCACTCTATCAGGTTGGCCGGATAATAGGCAAAGGAGGTCAAAATGTTCGTGATCTACAACGTCAGACAGGGTCTGTAATTAAGCTTCCTCAACAAGGCTCCACAACTTCTGAAGACACTACCGTCCACATTGTAGGCCCCTTCTTCTCTGTACAGGTATGTGATAGTCTGTAGTGAGTTTTCTAATGCACAGTATGTTTTAGTGTAGACTATTTAGTTAAAAGCATTTTGATTGGTATTATGTTTGGCTTTTCAATGCTCCTGTCCTGTTGAACAAACCATGAACACATTTCAAAATGCTTGCTAATTTTTTTTTTTGCTGTATGGGATTATAATCATATACTACATAGGTGATTCCAGTAACTTAAGAGCTTTACATGCTGCTGGTTATTGCTTTTATTTGATGGAGAGTTAATGAATTCTAATTTTTTCTTTGCAATAATCTACCTTTTCTGCATTTAATATTAGCCTGTATATTGTACGATGAATCTTGTACTGATACCTTTATTGGAAATGACTTAAGCTGTTATAAAAATGGCTATTCACCAAGAAGAGTACCTTTAAAATAAGGTTTTGTTGTACATATTCTCTTATGGCATTAAACAACTAGTAGTTAGGTATTGGTAACCCTTGCTTAATTATTTGATTGCTAATGTTGTGTTTTCTGTACAGTACTTTGCATTTGTGGCTAGTTTAA
The DNA here is from genome assembly GCA_002091895.1 of Caridina multidentata. Lineage (NCBI taxonomy): Eukaryota > Metazoa > Arthropoda > Malacostraca > Decapoda > Atyidae > Caridina > Caridina multidentata. Next base: position 7,273 of record BDMR012750627.1, read on the forward strand.
GAACCTTTACCAAGAAATAATGAAATACATTTGAAGGTTAACACAGCCTTTCTCTATACAGTTGTTAATGTAACATTCTGTTGTTATTCACTTGCAGTAGCTGTCATGGAAGTGCTTTATTTAGACACTTAGAGCAAAATATGTATTAAGCTTGTGATAATTTCATAAATTGTTTTTCAATTTAATGTACAGTATGATTAGTAATGCCATTTTTGCCTTTCATGCTCATGAACCATAATCTATGGCATACAGGCAACCTGGGATTTGTTAATAAATGTAGTTTTTAACATGAGAATATATTAAATGAAGTGTGATACCCTTTATCAGTAATAAAAATGCAGATAATTATTGGGCTATCTTATATACCAAACAAATTACATGGGAGGGGGTAAGGGTTTTAGTGATTATTATAGGGACAGTACATTCTTATTCTCATTAAGAACAGAAATTATTGCCGTTAAAGATATATCAGTAATGTACAGAAGTTTAATTATTCAATTTTTTTTTCTAATAGGGCCATTTCAACTGCCTTTTGACCAATATTTTTTATTGTTATTTTAGACAAGCATATACAGCTTAAATGAAATTATCTATTGGTTGTTTCATTAGTTTTGTTAGTATCTTGATTTGTTACATATAGAAATGTTATGTCTTGGTTTGATATTTGAGAATTATTTGAAAACAAAATGTCATTTAAAACTTTTCATGAGATAAAGTTACGGTCACCTTGACTTTTGATTGCATTTTTTGAGGTAAAAGCAATCCTGTATATGTAAAACTGTAGGTTGAATAAACTAAAATAAATCTTCTCTTTATATATACTGACTTGTGAATAAGAATATTAATGAAGTTGACGATGTTTATTTGTCAGAAAGCAGGAAACTGCTGTTCAACTGAAAGCTACATGGATGTGTTTAGAGGGTGTATTGAGTTTTTAGTACACTTGGATATAGCACAGTTTGTAAATCTCATCAATACAGAGTATAAACTCACTAATCATAATAAAAAAAAAGATATTTTCACCTAGGGTAATGGTATTTTTACGCCATTTCAGTCAGCCCAGCGTCGAATTAGAGCCATCATTCAGATGTCAACGGCTCCCAGCAGTGGGCGTGGGAGCCGGGGAACCTCGGCGTCACGGATGCAGTGAGGTCATAATTAAGAAGATAATTGATTAAAGAAAAGTTCTGCTGGCACGCTAGGACCACGCCCCAAGCAAAATACCAAAGAGAAGATATTGGAGCATAGGACTAACTGCGTGTGTTGGCGGCTGACCCTCACTTGACCTCGCTTGCTTGCTTGTTTTGCCTCTGGGGCCCAGGCTGGCTGACCTGAGCCTGACCAACGCATCACGGATCTCAGGGGGAATGTCTTAAGTAGAGTATTGCATTGTAGTCAAATTAATTTGCGTTGATGTATCTGTAGGGTCTTGTTTTGTTTTTTTATCATAGGAAATTATTTTGTTAATGGCAAAGATGTGACTTGCTTCTAGTAATTGCCTTTAATGTAATTTAGATAAAAGGAGTTAACCTTTTGTCATTTTACAATGTGTGTGATGTGTATACTGTACTTGGATTGCCCGTCACCCGTCCTGGGTCCCAGAAATGAGTTGTGACTGAGAGTATTGTTGTAGTAACAAGCCGCTTGTGCACATGTGTGCACAATAAGGCTTGTGTGCATCTCTTAGATGCACCTGAGGCTCCTGTGTTGAGTTCTGACCCCCTGTGTACACATGCCAGCTGCACCAGTCAATTTCGCGGTTGGTAGAGACGAGTCATGGTACACCAGGCAACGTTAAGGCCTACTGGCTCGTGTTGAAGTGGTGTCTGCTCGTCTAGTTAGTGTGGGCACTGTTGATATCAGGGCTCCACTGTTTAGTTAACTAGTACAAAAGTTTGTGGAATATGATGGACCATTGTTATAATATGGTCTTTTTTGTACGCAAAGTTATAACAAAGTTTATTTTTGTACCTTGTTGGAGCAATTTTTGTTAAATTTTTTTTAATGAAGGAAGATATTATAATTGTAGCATGAAAAATGCTATATTAAAAAAAAAACAAAAAAAAATCGTCAGCACTCTCCACATACCACCTCTCTTTAGGTCAATAGACCCTACGCTGACTCATCAATCAAAGACTTGGCACATGCTCAAGTCACAGTATATCCGCTACTCCATTACGGTGGACACCCACAGTTAGACAAGAAGGTGAAAGAAATTTATTTACAGGGGATCAAATTTCCGAACTCACAAAAAACAAAAAACGTTTTATGCAAAACAGGAAATAACGCATACTCTATATAGAATGCCCACTGATTTTGTAGTACCATGAACACTGAATACCACTCAGGTGAAAAGAAGCTGATTTTATGCAGCACAGGCCTGCTGCGTGCTGTCTGTGAACGTGGGGTGGGGGTACTGGCGCACTCCTTCCCCACCCCACATGTGCTACCTCACTCCTACGCCAACTGTCTTTACCACTTAACACCCCAGCAACTTCAGAGGCATATTTTTTTTGGAAAATAAATGTTTGTGTTAATCTAGATAAGCCTTTTCTGTTATTTTTTATTTCTATGAAGGAAGCACCAGGAGAATAATTTGTTTTACTTGTATTAAGGGGAATGGTTGCAATCTTTTTGCCTTTGCAAGGTATATTACACACTCGGATATAAACAGTAAGGTAAAAAAAAACTCATATAATCAGAGGTCAGAATAATTCATATTTGTAAAATTTGTTTTATCAGTTGGTAATGTCAAAAGACTTTTAAAGTCTAACCCTGATTGTGTTGTATACCTCTTGTGTGTGACAGTCTTTAGTAGGGAATTTTTGCATGAATGTGTTATGGACTATTACTGTATTTTGGTTTCATAGGAACTTGCTGGGGTGTTTTAGGGTTAAAACCAGCTGCCATTCGCTCCCCATAAAACAAAAGAATGTAAGTGTGGAGGGCATGGTATAGTTAACCAACAATGTGATATGAGCTAGTTTATCCCCCACTATTCTTCAATGGCTGCTTAAGCTAGCAACAAGAAGCCATTTGGAGCTCTGGAAATGCATCTCAAGTGACCAATTAGTATAGGGATGCACCTCTTTGGTGTGTATTAGAGCCCCTGAGCAGCCATCCAGAAGATATTAATGTGGGTCATGTTTAGCTGTTAGCCATACCATACCCCAAACTCCATTCCTCCAAATGCGGGACACTGTTAAGGCTCTAATTCTCCATCATCATTTTAAACCAGCTAAGGCTATGGCATAAACTGGCGATGTATGCAATTGGCTGTGCTAAATGTAATTGTTATCCCTTTAATTGGCGCTTTTTTGCCCTACTGGTTTTGAGTAATGCTTCAGAATTAGAGTCAAAGCCTATACTAAAATCTGTTGGCTGTAGGTGCGTTCCATGTAGACGCTCTGTTTAAATATGGATATTGAAATTCTGTTTGCCTGTATTCCCACTGGACTGAAAGCTACAATTGGTGATTTTTTTTTTTAAAGTTTTTGAATAGTGCATCCTTAAGAAAATATACTTGTATAACTCACACCAAACTGTACTAAAGTACTGTATCGCTTGTTGAGTTTCAAAATCGCCAGTGGTACCACATTAGTCGTCTGATTAAACAGCACTTGGTTTTTTGCGCTAGTGTATGTAACAGTTTCCTCACGGATTACCTTTCAGATGACAGGTCCCGGGGCCCTCTGTCTGGATGCTTGAAGAATGAGTAACAGCAAAACTAAAGTCTTAAAATTACCACTTTTCCTGGGAAACTGCAAATTATATCCTCCCATTTTTGCTTCAGTATGTTGTAATCTGCTTGATAATCTGAATTGTTTGACCAGATTTAGCTTGTTTGAAAACCATTCTTCTAGTATTCAGCCAAAGGGCTCCTTTCATAGTATCAAGTTTGTTTAGCTGTTATGTTAGATTACGTATGAGGACTTATTACCCGTCATGGTTCACTTTTGACATAATTTGTGAAGCACTTGAATACTTGCGGGTGGAAAGATTTTTTTTATGTTTTTGTTTCATTGTAAAATTTTTGGAAGGTCATTATGATTTTGAAAAGACAGTAATTTTGAGTTTGCATTCTAGAAACAAAAGGATATGTATACACTGCTTTAGTTTTCTTCCCACTCGCTAGTGCAGGGGAGGTGTTGTGGATGCAACTCCTGTGCGTGTGGTTGCTGTGACACTCTCTCCTAATGTTAGCGGAGAGCGCAAGTGATGTGGTTGTGGAAAAGGCTGGGGCTCCTGTAATATACGAGAGCTATGATGGCCCTGGCCTGATCACCACCTCACCACTTCTGCCCATGCTAAGTTGAGGGTTTCTTTGTTCCAAGGATTTTGCATCTGGCCTGATTAGTATATAGTATACCAGCAGCTCCCACTTGGCTTGAGGTAGTTAACCTTGTTATGAATGATTATATATATTTATATATATGAAACCTTTATTATTAATAATTTTATTAAAGGGCACTTTAAAATGTTCCAAGTTATGACATATTTTTTAAGACTCCTTTTAGTCAAGTGGAAGATATTGGTTAATGCTAACAAAAGGTTGCATCTGAATTGCTTGGTGGCCTGGTAATGCCGTCTGCTCCTTGGCCAGTTGTAGGAATTAATGTTCAGCTTGATTTCATCAGAACTGCAAAGTAACCCAGGCCAGTGCAACC
>BDMR012750628.1:0-11941 GCA_002091895.1 Caridina multidentata
GGGTTTCATTATGACTGATACTCAACTGCTCAATAATTACAGAATCTGAAGTACATTCAAGTTGTTCACAAAAAAGTCCATGAATTCTGAAACTGTTAGCAAGCTAATTAAACAAATAATTTAATTTTCAAGAGAATACAATCCCAACATTCTTATGAAATATTATCAATCACTCTGTACCGAACTCAAGCGGTAAGATTGCTGGTCAAAGAAAAGTAGCACAGCAAAGACAGTATTTTACGGTCAAACCTTATTACATACCATGCTATTTACTAAATTAAAATCAAATATTCTACAATTAATTTTCAGTATATCATCATTTCATTATATAATAAAAAGCACCTTCAAACAGAAATGATTCAATACAGACACCCATTACCTATTAGGCATGTCTCCTCGTCATCTTTGCCATAATACAATCCTTCATCAGTAAATCATTTTTATAATTTCCAAAAATTATGATGCTTCATGAGGGCTTTATCTTTTATCACTTTGGTACTCTACAATAAACTATTTCATGTTCCATACAATATACAGTGCTTCTGCTGAAAGAAGATTTGTATGTATAATGAGAGCAAAATTTCTTCAGCATTTCCCACAGAGTTGAAACCAAGCTAAGCACTTCAACATTCATTAAAGAAAGTGTTTTCTGTATGAGCTCTCATAAAAAAAGTAAATATAAAATGCCCAAAGTTTTCCTTATTGTGCAAATTGTCTATTTCTATATAAATATATCAAGACAAAAGTAATTTCCATAGATGCTTGGCTACAAAAGTGTGTTTCATTTCTCCATTCTGCACCTTAAATTTGTATAATGTATTCTAAGTACATAGTACTGTACAACTAAAATATTAAACATATTGTGCCTACTGTACTGTGGAAATTAGCATTATATCTTTAATCATTCATTCTACAGCTAAAAATTAATTTCTATATAATTTTGGAACAATAAATATTAAGTTCTACCACCACTACCTACAATAGGCTACTACAGTATTCAATTAAACTTTTCTTTAATACAAGTTCACAGTATTACAACAGAGAAAAATTGAGGGACGAGAAATAAAAAATTTAGCTAACAAGCTTTTGTCACTCTGAAGACAAAATGTGAGCCAGCTGTGGAGATATGAGGACAGAACTGTACTAGTAGTCATATAAAAAAAATAAAATAAGAAATTTTACATATAACCCCAAGAGTACTAAGTCAGTGCTTCCTCTTATCCAGAAACCAGTACTCATTGAAATACACTACAAGGTTTCTCCCAGGTAGAAAATACAGTAGCAGAATCTTCAACTCTGACATTCTAAGTGTTTAAATAAACAATACACAACCAAATTTGAAATATGTACTGAACACAAACAGTTTATATGGTCATTATAGCTAAAATATGTCTTTCTAATGAGATAACTTTATAATATATAATTTAATATAATATTCTGGGCAAACTACTCTCATTTATCCCAATTACAAACTTTGCTTTGGAACTATTTCTCTCTGATACCAACCTGAACCACACCCATGATAAGTACGCAAATGTGGAGTTATGGACTGCAGATGAAGTCAGATATGGAATAATTCAGACTATGAACAGCCTTGATCTTACAAGCTTCATCACGAATAATTTAGATTATGATTTGCCTTGATTATATAGTGACTAAAGGTACTGCAAAGTCTGTCAAATTCGACACCAGAACCAACAACTTACAAATCATATTCACTCACACTTCAGTATTCTATGTACTTTGCTGAAGACCAAAGACTCTTTAGCTAACACATAAGGCAAGTTGAGGAACGCTGTTACTCGTATCTCTTGAGGCAAAGGGTTACAGCCCTACTGCCAGTTCAAATCTAAAATAGCCTACTGTAAGTAATGGGATAGATAAGCATACAGAACATTTGTGCTTCCACCAGAGCTAACAAATAGAACGAGCAACTTTTTTAAGTAATGTGAGCTACCAAGACGCAACACTACAGTATCACAGTCTTGTAAAATTCATATCTGTTGATACAACAGAATAATAGATAGATATTCTTGTTAATGCAGCCTATTAAAAGTTTATCTTATTATGTGCTTATGCCTTAATAATATCTCTTCTACAATAAAAACTTTCAATATATATGTTAACATTCTCTTGATATAATTCTACTTACACTAATAACATATTCAGCTGCCACATTCCTTGATACAGCTGAGGGAATGTAATCTTATGACTCTTAAGAGACAATTAAATGTCATGAACCTCATAATATCAGAAAGAACATGTGTTATTTTTTGTTATTTATGTATTTACTTTTTGTATTCTAATCTATGGCAGTGAGGTAGGCCGAATGACTTTCTCCCACTCAAATCCTGAGATGTAAATAAAAATTTGTCATCATCACACATTTCCCATAGTCCACAGTCACCATGCAATGAAATACACAAAGTCCCTTTTGTTTTTAACAGGTAATTCAATAACTTTAACCTTTATAATAAGTCTTCATTTATAATGACCTTTCTTGGCTCTTCACTGGGTACATTTTCTGAGCCCCCTGGTTCTTGATCTATAAAGGAAAATCCAGGAGGATTAAAAGCTTCTACAGATTGCACTTCTTCCCCATTTAACAAAGTTTTGGGGCCATCCATCATGCCAGAATCTAATGCACCAACATTATTTGTACTAGATCCATGAGTATTAACACTACACCATCCTCGAGTCTGTTCCACTTCTTGAGTTACCACTAAGAACAGTTCCTTATCCTTGTTTTTCAATTCTTCTCGAAGGTAATTAGTTAACTCTTGCTCCTACAAATGGAGAAAAGCATGTGTCAGTTACCAAGAGCTATGGAATCCTTAAAATTACGTTAAGAATAGTGTATCTCACGTAAGTCAACACCCAGTGACTTCATATTCCCAATACACTTACTTACAGCAAGCCAAATCAACAAGGAATAAAGACAAAGCAGAAGCTCTGAAAAGATTTGGGAATTCAGGCTACTGGAATAATTCACTGTCAGAGGTGGCCATCTAAAAAAGGGAGGGTACATAAATTCAAATTAGACAAGGGTTGATTCCACTCTAGTCTTTACATTTCTTACATCTTCAATATTTATAGTCCTTACCCTTAGACCTGACATACTGAGAGAAGCTTTATTAATCTTTGTGACACCATACATAATAAATCTATACTGTGTAAAGTTTTACCATGTATATCAGAAGGGGTGTTTCTTTCATAGTCATCTGACTTTATGTGTGAGTGAAGCCTTAAGCCAAATTTATCCCGCTTCCCATGCACTCCTGTCACCTCAAGCTTACACTCAATGAGTAAAAAAAATGGCTGACTAAACATACAGCATACATCTCATGTGATGGAAGCAATCCCTATAATTTTTTGCGGGCAGAAAGAATACTTTATGATTGTATAAACAATTGTCTAGATGTTAGCATGACAAAAAAAATACCATTATCATATGCCAGAGACTTCTCATGTGCCCCTGGAAAGACTATGCCTGCCCAATTGGACAGCATAGATCAAAATTATCTAGTGTGAAGATCATTTGGGTATTTAATAATTTTCAGGTAAAATTAGGTTTTTGAAAAGCAAACTGATCCTCCTGGAGAATCTGAGTGTGTTCTATTCAATTCTCATCTCAATCTGTTGTGACAATCAGCCACAAAAGAACAGAAGCTTAATTTTTACAAAGCAAATGAAAAAGCCCACTCAACTATATATACAATTTACAGAAATGCTTCAGGAAAAGTATTTCCTAATGAAAAAAATAAAAAAAGATGCCAACCTGCCCCAACTCAACTCAAACATAATTTCAGCCCAACAAACTTCATCAAACTTTGCATAACCTGGAAGGGGTGCAAGAACCTATATTCCCCAGAAGGCCACTGTCTGGGAGAGCCTTTTTACCAGTAAATATTATCTGGCACAAAAAAAGTAAACAACAAATGACAATTACATGTACAAAAAACCATACTTTGCAAAAGAACAAAAACTAACCAGAACATGTTGATGTGTACTGTGAAAGAGGGATAACAAACAATTAAAATTCTACTAGCTTGGGTAGTAATTGGATGATGAACAACAATTATTTCAATTATTAGTGTTCTAATAATTCTAGAAGATAGAAAAAAAAGTTAAGTCTCTCTCCTCAAATTGTTTAACCCCAAAAGCACAAAGAAACTTATTAGAGCAATTTACTTCTAGAGCTGGCTACACAGAGCAGCAGTTTAATAAATAATGATCTCTACATCTTAGAGTAAGACTGAGACCAGGAGGTGGCCTGCCATCAAATGAGTGAGTTGCAAGCTTACCTTGATAGTTACCACTTCAATGAGAAACTTCCTTTGACATAAGCCACCCCTCCCAGTAACCATTATCAAAGTGCTCTTTACCAGGGAACAACCAAAAGATTGAATTTTCTTTGGCGTCAAAACATTCACAAAGTAGCAGTGAGATAAATCTTGAATGGACAAAAACAAAAAATATACTGTCAAGCAAATACTGTGAAGAATTACCCAGGACAAGCATTTACCAATTACACTGCCATAAAGATGAAAAAAAAGAGTAAGAATGATATTTAGTAGTATTTGAAATTAATGATGCCTAAGCAATATAATATCCAGCAACATTCGAGCTACAACACTTAAAGCTAAACAACACTTGCCTCTTAAAATATCAAGAAACACATTTGTGTCTGGATCTGGCAGAAAAAATCAAATAACTAAATTACATAACTTCTGATTTTCAAAATCTAGAATAATTTTACCTGAAAAATGGTAGTTTAATCGATATAAAAAGTAAAGAACTCTTACCTTTCCAATTATTTCTGGAGCCTCCAGTTTAGAATCAAGGTTGTAATAAACACCTCTAATATTTCTGATGGCAATCCAATGCTTTCGTCGCAATGGGAGTTGAACAGGACCCAAGCGATATTCTGAGGGTACATTTAGTATAAACCCTACTACTTTATCTAAAGCAATAACCTGGGGATCTCTGAAATGAAGAGATAGAGTGTAAAACAGCCAACCAAGTATGTACTTCAAGACAGCTTAGATGTTCTTAGATATTATTAAAACATCACCAGAAAGTCAAGTGCCTCCAAAGACAAATACCCTTGAAAGGTAATTTTTAACTGGGTCAAAACAGATAATACATAACCATTTAAATAGGGGATTCAACTGAACAAAAATTCATTATAGCAATGGGAACAGTTAATACAGATGCTGCATGAACAAGCAAAAGAATAAAATGACTGAAAAATGCTTGGAAGGTTAGAAAATTAAAATTCATGCAGAAAGACAGACATGTGAACATCCACAAATAATAATAAATCTTTATCGGAGTCAAAAACAAAGGTTACAAAATTTCTATAATGATTTTTGTTCAAAACACTTTTTACATTTCTTAACCAGTTTTATTTATTATGTACTTTGACCCCACAGTTCAAAATATTAATATTCACCAATCTAAAACCTCAAACTCTTGAACAGTTTCATCTTTAGACCAATCTTTCTGAATCTTATCACATCCTATATATTCAACAGAGCATATATATGTAAAAACATATTCTCTCTATATATGAATATATATTCATACTGTATCTTAATACAGTATTAAACAAATTAAGACATTAAACACACTTTCACTATAATCATACTCCCTTTGCCTTAACAACAACTCTGATGCATTTGACTTGATTACACTGCGATATTTTATTTTGTTGCAGTTAAAATACATTGTATGGAAGGGTTTTGTTATACAGGAGAATTCACTAAGTAAAAGTTTTCAAACTGAAATAAACCTTTTGACCATTCGTGAGAAAACAAAACCTGGCTTTATATTAGCGAAGCATGGATAAAAAAAAGAGGCCATCCATTATCTATGAATGGATAAACTTTGCCATAAAGAAAACTTATTGTTACATAATAAAAACACAGTTCTTCAATTTCTTAATACTGTTTTAGCACAAAAAATAAAGAGCAAGGTGTAACTGCCCACACCTATAAGATTACAAGGAAATTCAGAACTGTGATTAGACCTTTAAGATTTAGCATCATTAAGACAATGCCCTACTGATATTTTCTTGAAAATTTTTTAACAAAAATACAATGAAATTAGACATCATGCAATAGCACACATTTAAATATTGGTATTGTTCTGAACTGATGAAAAACTAATTTTTAAGGAGTGTTGGACTATCTATACATCTCATGAAGTAATATCACTATTACATGGAGAACAACAGGAATGAATGACAACCCCTCTTGAATACTAGTTTTCAAACGTACCTGACAACCAACAGAAGTCAGCTGCCAAGGAGTCTGGAGGATTATACAGTTTAAATACTCACCACAATACGTGGTAAACTTCAGCTATGATCATGTTCCCCATGCCTGAACAGCATTAAAGAATCTATATAAACAGATTGATGGAATGGATGTGCAATACAACAGGTTTTATATTTTTATAATGCATATTTTTACATTACATATAATTTTTTTCCACACAGCACACTGTGACGCATGAAGTAAAATTCTGTTAGCAATGGCATTACCTTTGTGATTCCACAATTTCATTAACTCTTCTAACAAAAAAATATATCATGATTTACAATCTATATCTCTCTCTCATGCTGCTCCTTCTCTTATATATTCATTCTGATTTTGTATTAAATAAAATTAAAATATACATCTATAAGTAGAAGAGCAATCACTAAATACACTTTAACTAATAATAAATAAATTTGGTTTGCTTAGACAACAGCTTACTCACCAACATGAGAGAAATTAATCTGACAGCAAAGAATTTACTGAACACACATATTGAGGCAAGGCAGAATATAAATGTTAAAACAGCTAAACTATTACTTCAGTAACATCAATTTTAAAGTTCATTTTCATTTATACTAGGAAAAAAATTAATATGTATCATACACGCATATTTATTAACATAAACTTCATGTATCCAATTTATGAACCCATTACAGCAACTTTACTACTATATTGACAAAAATTTCCTTGCCTGCAGAAGAACCTAAAGGACACATTTCTCCTTCACAAGTCCTCTCCAGGATCTCTTTGCAGCAATGGGCAAGAACCAAAATGAAAATGCTGGTTAAAAAAAGGTAAACCATTTGCAGCTCCATATAGTCTAAATAACTGTAGAAAGTCAACAACAAGCTAGAACAAAGGTTTTATTTAATAAACTATACCTCATATCAATTACTAGTCAAAACAGTCTCATGTAAATGATCATATCTGTTCACTTTGATTCAAATCAATTTAACATGTAAGATCTAAATCATCTGATTAGCATCATAAAAACCCTATCTGAACGTATGTGAAGAGCATTGAGCATGCTTCGCAAATTGAACGAAACACCCCAGAAGCTCTTCTTGATCAACAGCTTCATTAGGAAATAACACGAATCTATTATTTATCCGAGAAGGTACGTGAGCTGATGCCATCAAAATGTGAAAAAAATGAGTGAGTTTTCTTCCATGTATGAACTAAAGCAAGGCCTCTTAAGTTTATATGTGCAGACACCATTCTGGGACACCTACAACAAGCAATCCATAGTGTATCATCCCCTGACCAGCATACACATGATCCCTAGCATCATCAAGCATTTCCACAGGTGCCAAAGGAGGAAAACCCATGTTATTTTCCTGAAAAGATTAAGCAGCTTCAGAGAGGCCTACAAGAGAGAACCCAGAATCTTCCTTCAATCATAAGTCTGGAAGCAAAATGCCATAGCATGAAAACACCTTGACTCTGCACTTAAATTAACTGACTACTCTGAGGTAGGCACATTAACACCATAACAAGCAATATAGTAGCACAAGATTTAGAAACACACAGAAAACATATTATACAGTCCCTACACAGTTACTTTTCACACAACATATCTCAAAAAGAAATACAACGAAACACAAGAGTACCAAAACTGGTCATGGTGAAAGAAGAGGCAAATGTGAAGTCTACCAAATCTTGGGATGTTTGTTTGAAATGCAGATTTATCAAGATTCCTGTTGCTGACCAAGGAAGTTGGAAAAGAGGTAAGAAGCTGGTGCTACTTAGTGGGAAGTTCTTCCTTTCCTTCTTGTAGTTCCTCATGGAAGAGGGAGATTACCACAAAAGGTTGCTGACTATGACATACTAGTTTACTAACAAAAATCCAAATCTGACACTTACTTTCTCTTGTCAAACCAAACCACTCCACAGCCCTTTGTTGTAAGGGCAGCCATGATAACATTGATGTCATAGTTGCCAGTGCCAAGGAGTGATTTGTGAGGGTTAAACCAATTGTCAGGGGAGAGTGCATAGCATATCTCATCTAATTCGCTTTTAGCAAATGCACTGCCATCTTGAAAGAGATTGTTTAAGGAGTGAAGAGCACATAACTCCTTTATCTGAAAATGCAATTTAAAGATAGAAAATTATGTATTTACTTTTCAACTAAAATCTTGAGAACTGTGTTCATAAAAAGCTAATTTTTAAGAGGAGCACCACCGTTGGTGGTCACATCTTACATTTTATGTCCCATGTCCAAGAATACCATTACGAAAAAGGAAATTATATGCCACAAAACTTTACTTATCTAAATAATAACTCTGGAGAACTGGCCTAGGTAGACCAAGTATACTACCATTCTCTCAAAGATAAGGAGTTCCCTTCAATTTTCTAGTTTTTTCCACTATAATTCTCACCAAGAACTCTACAGCTAATGCACATCAATTTCTTCTAATTATTTTGATGGCAAGCAGTCACATCTATAATTAAGGCTTCTCTTGGCATTACTGTATTCTTGGACACGGAAAATTACTACTGTATTTGAAAGGCAGACACCTAGGATCATAAGATTATACATTACTGAGTTTTACAAAAAGCTAATTTTTAAAGGAACATCATCTTAAAGTGTCCACTTCTCAAGCAAAATCCCCCTCTTTCCACAACAGTCTAAGTTTGAAGGAAATTTTTTGTATAAATGTCAATTAAAGTCATGATCTGATAATTACATAATGTAATTTCAATGACATATACGCTTTTGTTATGATGTTGAGGTACAAAGAAGTTGCATCCAAAATTCCCAAGTCAACTAATCCTCTTACAACTCCAAAGCCCACAAATAGCACCAAGCAAAGAATCTGGATATGCAGGAATGCTATTATCCTAAACCAGATTTGTTGGTATCAAGGTTTATCAAATTTCTAACCTAAAGAGACAGCCAAAATTATCTCAGAAAGATTCTAGGGGGATGATAAAACTAAAATCACAATTTCCTGTAACCCCTAAAAAAAGCTGTCTTATAGCATGGGCTTAAGAGGAACACCAAAGAACTCATAACTACTTCATGCCATAAATGTAAAACTTACCAAAGCCAGTCATTGTAGTGCTACTAAGATAAATGAACCTAAAACTTAAATGAACCTAAATGAACCTAAAACTTCCAAAATACATGTTAGTTAATCCAGATTCATTCACAGGCAAATGATGGTGGCAAACAAAGCTGTGTATCCAGTTAATAACACTTTTAGTAATAAATATACAGTTACATAATCTCATAATTAGTCTTTTTAGGTGCCAGATGCAGAATGGAATGTGTAGTCATATCCTGCACAGGAAAAAGCCCAAGTTCAGGTGTTACTTTTGATGATAAAGTCTGCTCCTATCTTAAAGAGAGAAAGATTTCGCCAAACTTCTTCACTGGGATAAGGTCAAGCAAGTATGTATGTCGGCAGGCTCACAGGTACACATCAAGTTGACCTACAAAGTACTGCTTTACAACACAGATCACACTAGATATACATACACTGTTGAAGTTAATAGTGCAATGAGTTCTCCTGGCATACACTTGTACTCTTTTGTCCTGCTAATCAGTTACAATATAGTTAATGTAATACAAAAAGATTTAGAGGTGTATTAAAACAACAATTTTGCTAAGTAGTGACATACTAGGAGGACTCATTTTATATATAGTGTATATTGAAGTCCACTATGTCTTCCCAGTGTAAAATGTAATAGTTATTAGGATATGCATTAGAACAGGATTGAAATGTACTTAGATTAGAAGTCATTACATAAACAAATAATTGGTCTGCCAACACTTGCACATATATGGTACATTATAATACTGAAAAGCCTGTGAAGTAAATTCTTTACAAAAGGATGTAAATTCTAAAGTCTGTTAGATTTTCTCAAGGTTTTTTGCTAGCCTGACCATTTATTTATTTTTGGACAAAGTAGCATTATAATTAGGTAATTCACTACCCTTGTTGTACAAGTATACTGTAAACAAAACTACTGACCTTCTAAACTTCTTAACCATTCTTCACAAATAGATAACTTCAAGCAGAGGATTTTTTAAAATCAAGACATATTTTAGACAGATGTTGTAAACTTCTTGCATCCTTAACAACAGAATTCTGTCTACCTCCTCTAGTATGACTTGTAAATTAATTAGGCACTAATCATAATTACTATAAAATTAGAATTTTAACACCAAAGATGAATCAGTGAGAAAAATGTCCTTCCATCTTTTGAAGGTCCTCTTGGAAGAAGAATATTCTATTTGAGCCATGGACACTTACAGATGACACGTCCCACTTTACTAAGGATTTTTATAAACCATACATCACAGCATTCATATAAAGACAATACCTGAGAAAAGCAGTGATTGTCTTACTGTTATAAGAATGAAATAAATATTTAGGATAAATATGAAAAGTTACCAATTTAAAAGATGTATCTACTAGTAATGTGACATGCAAATTAAACACAATGTAAAAAGCAACAGTAATTAATTAATCAATCAATCAATCAATAATATCATCTGTACTGATTGCAGAGCAAAACCAGTAAAGCAAACTATCCAAGCTGAAAAGCTTTCCTTGCCACTGCAATAATCTACAGTTTTCAAAATAAAAAGTTGAAGCAAGCCTATTGCTAAGTTTACATTATAATAACTTTAATTAATGTTCTTTGAAAATCTAAATCCTGAAAGACTTAACATTCACAACATCAATTTGCACTCAATTAATGTCCTTACCTGCTTTTCGTGATAAATATCTGGGGTCATGGCAACGCCAACTTGGTTCTCTTTACATAGAATAAATTCCCATAACCATACACAGTCGCTGCTGGTGCAACAACACCCCGTCATGAGACCTGCACATTATACCTGTCACCTAAAATGTTTAAAGTTAGCATTAGCATTTAAAATTTAAGTAATTCATTACTTTTAATATAAACTCCTAGTTACAAAAACAAGTTAAATAATACACTCTATTAGTATACACAGGAAATGCCTTGTGACACACAGCTGTAACAGAAGTGTTTAATGCAGACAAGCAGCTGTCCCATCTTCATACTCTTGATTATTTATTTTAATGCTATTTGTGTTATTTCCAGTTTCCAACAATACTTACTTTTATACAAAGTGACATTATATGCATTCAAGCAATGATATTAAATGTATATGTTATATGCAGCATATTCATATTATAACATCAAGAGAAAAGAAAATTCATATATATATGTACTCAGAACCCAGAGTACCTCAGCTGCACGAAAAGGTGTATCTTACTTCTGATTGTACTAGAAACATGGTTATTATGCAAACCAATTAATCATATTACAGTATAATCTTAATGTTTTAGATTACTAAGGCTGGTAATATGATTTAAACAAAATTCCTCCTCCCTTAGCAGATTTTCATTAAATTAATGACAGCCTATCTATAACATATGCCTTTGTTGAAATTATCATCATAAAATCTTGCCCTTATTAGTTCACTAATACTGTTGGACCCTATTTAAATTCTGAGTAGTTTTCAAGCATACAATTTTTAGGATACTCTTACAAATAAGAAAAAATATACTGACCTAAACTCTCATCATTCTTCAAAACAGTGTATGAGAAGCCTCTACGCTTCTGCTCTTCTAATATTT
>BDMR012750629.1:0-11953 GCA_002091895.1 Caridina multidentata
ATATATAATATTTTTTGCACTGTTAAACGTTTAGCTTTAAGGTCACCTTGCCTGAAGAGCTTGCTCTATATAGTCTTGGGAAAAATCTTGTAATATGCTTAACAGCTTGTATCTTGTTGATTTCCCAATAAATATTTGAATTTGAATAATATTATTTCACTTACTATAAAAATATTAAGGAAGAATAATGCGGAATTTGTTCGTGAGATTTCAGTCCAGTCACGTGTGGATATGTATGTCTGTAAATATTTGTATATTTGTTTGCTTAATTTCTGATTTATGTGTCTGTCCTTTAGCTTCACTGTCGAAATTTACCATTGGCTGCTCAAGTAGCAGTAGAATTAGTACGATGAACGCTGTCATTTCACCAGTGTGTGTACGAGCCAACACAAACAACCCTTCAGATCTGTTCAGCACAAGACTATCTCTCATTATCAGCCTATTATATGACATTTTACCAAACGCAATGGTGTTTTTTTTTCAGCCATTATCTCATTCTGTTTTTTAAATTACAATTATTCCCTATCCTTAAAATATTTTAAACATATTATATTCCCTCTTTTCGTTAGCACAAATTTCTTCTCTTGCCATCGGATATCCTTTCCACTTCTTCATTAACAAGAAGAAGAAGTTTTTTGTTTGACAGGTGAGTTGTCCTGTTCCTACTTTTAATGGCGCAGTTCATTAATTAACAGAAGTGTCACCAGGTAATATACATAATTTATAAGCCTTTCTTTGCATTTGATAATAAATTGCTTGCAGTTTAACTTGGAAGTATGCTGAATGCTTTGTTTTTGACCTTAGGCTGGTAACCATTAACGGATCTGGTATTGGAGGCTGATTAGGATTTGGGATGTTGGTTGTACATGGTAGATTGGCAGATTGTAACAATTTTATTTTACTATTGGCTGTGGTTGAGACAATAATAAAACTTGAGTTTGGTTTAAATAGGGATTCTGGGAAGAAGTTTATATTCGCTGTCTTATAACCTACCTTTTTTTTTTTTAGTGATGCTTTAGGGAATTGGACAAAAATCAGGGTAATTCTGAAAAGTGGGGAAGGATGGATCTTGTGGGGGGAGCACCCATTTGAGACAGGATAGGCAGGTTGTTAAGGTTAGGAAGTTTTGTTGTCATTTTAGGTTAACTACCTTTGAATTAGTCTTCTAAGATATGAATAAAAGAAATTATTGTTTAATAAAAAAAAAATATTTTCCCCATTTGAGCCAGTGTAGATGCCCCTACGAGATCCATTCTACCTGAATAGTGGTGCATAGCATATAGTACTATTATTCTTATAGGATCAAAGAGCAGTTCGAGTACATTCCAGTGATGTCAGAAATTTGCTGTGGCGATGCCTGTAAGTGTCTTGAAATGTAATGATAATATTCATATCTTGAATATTTTTCAAGTACCTGGAGATGTTCACCCATTGCATTCTAATGGGTAATGAGACCCTTTACCTCTTTGTTTTACTCATTAGAAAGTATTACCAGGTGTAATACATGACATCATAACCATTCAGCTTTCATTTTTGGGATGAGAAAAACTTAGTTTTACGTCTGTTATATGACATCATCACCAATCATCATTTATTTTCTGTTTTAATCCTTTACTGGACCTATCACAATTCACTTTATATGACGTCATGGGTTTAAATGGTGGAGGAATACATTTGTAGTTCCTAGAGTGTGTGAGGACTGAGGAGTTGACTGTTTACTCAGTTATGGTGATTTTTGTGCTGTATACAGTGGTAATTATCAGAAAATTCTCATTTGCACAAAAACACATCACAAATCTGTCAGAATAATGTCAGTTAATTTATTGTCTGAGTTTGGCTTTGTAGTGCCTCAGGAAGTGTCATAGATGAATTACTGTGAGATTTATAGTACCCTGAACCATAAATAGTGGCCATGTCAGATGCTTTTATCGGTTTGCATATTGTAATGTTTTAACATTATGTCCAACTGTATGCTAATTTTTAATGAATTGCTTTGCAGTTTATCCATGGTCAAGTGAATGAAGATCACAGAAATTAAAGTAGGATGGGCAATGCAAGTACAAAAGAAGCTCTTGAAGAAGCAGAAGGATGCCGTAGTTTAGATATATCATGTAAACTTAATCCCCAGCAATACTTGAAAGTGAGTTATAGAGATATATACGTTATATTTTCATAAGAAATTTTGTTTGCTTCTCCTAGCCTTTGCTTTTTGAATCCAGAAGGACATTTGTAACTTTGATTCTCTACATGTTCCCGTATTGGTTGCTTAGGTAACTGAACTCCTGAGATATTTGGATATACAGTAGCTAATCCAAAAAGAACAGATATAATCTTAAGTTAATTTTGAATTTTAAAACCTGGGTTGCCTCTTGTTTTATTTTTATACTGAATGGTATTAAAATTTGAAACGTTTCAGATTTTTTTTTTTCTACAATTATATTCTTTCAGCGCCTCCTAAATATTTATCATTTTGTTATTTTGGGCATTTAAAGTCATAGTTTAGATTAACGCCCTTCTCAATTGAACTGGTCAAGAATGTAGAATTAGGCTTTGTAATTTATTTTAATTTTATCATTTATGAGTCTCTCCAGTTTTTTTGAGACTTTGCATTGTGCTTGATTAGTCAGTGTCCTGTTGAAATGTTTCTGATATAGTTCACATATATGAATATGGAGAGATATGTTAGGAATCAGATTCAAAATATGGAAGTTGAGAGTGAGTGTATGGTTTTTGAAGAGGGAAATAGAGAGAGATGGATGATGTTTGAATTTTTAAGTGGAGTTGTTTACTAGTAAAAGTTTCAGTAGTAAAACTAGATACAGGACTTTGATCAAATAGGAAACTGTGTAAAGTGAAAATATTTCTTGCACCTTTTTGTTTGTTAGCAAAAGTCATAGAGTTAATGGTAGCTAAGGATCATGTATTTCTTATTATGGAAATAGAGTTTAAAGAGTTATTAAACGATGGTGTAAAAATAAAATGTTGAGTGGTAAAGACTCGGACTGACTTAGAAAATAAATGTCTTTAAAGTCTGACATGTTTTTCATGTGTAAAGACGTAATATTTAGCTTCTAGAAGTTTTTTGCTTATTTAGATTTAGTTTTAAAGAATACCTGCTTTATTAGTTGTACAGTATTTGTAGCATAGTTGTATAATTTACATTTTTATTTGGGAAGGAATGTCTTCGCGTTTCTGCATTTTGACAAGGATATTTACTGCTTCAGTTCTCATTGTTAAAGAATGATAATTTGCTTGCTAAGTAGTTATCTCTTCTTCTTATAAGAAAATTTTAAACTGCGTCTGTGATGTTATATGAATTGATATTTTAATGTTTTCTAGTATACTGATACATGTATAGTATACAGAATTTGCTGCAAGTATAGCTTTGATTGAATTGATAGACATACGGACAGTTATATGTACATACTGAAGTGTATTATAATCTGCAATATTCTTGTTAGAATTTGATACAGTAGCAGTGTTAAGATCTTGGGGGATCTCAAAAAAATAGTTAATATGATAAAACACAGTATTTACTTTGGTATAATACATTACATCATTCTATCAAATTTACAGCACACCTCTGGAGAATGTGTTGAGGGTTGTATCCATGCTTTACCATGGGAGATATACTACAACACAGTGTCTATGTATGAAGAGGTTAATGCAAGCTTCAATTTCATTAATGAGGTAAGTTTCCTTTCAGCCTTTATTCCCTTGAAACATTGATTCCATTTGTGATACAGTGCCAAAATTGCTCCTAGTAAAGTAATATGTGGTTCGACCTCATTTGCCTTCCAAATCAGCCGGAAGGATCAACTCCCAAGGGACTTGGTTTTGCATGTTTTATTAGACTGCAATCTACTTCACGGGGGTTTCGTAATTAAATTTAGGTATAATTTAACATCAAAGATTATCATGTTGTGGGCAATGAAACTTAGCAGTGTGGAACAGTTTTCTACGAGGGTAAAGAAGAGAAAACAGAAACACTGGCATGAAGATTTTGTTAATTTTATTTAATGAGAATCAATTTAGATCATAAACAGGTTAAACACATAAATCTCAAAACGTTATATCTGTTTATTCAGTAAAAAAAATAACCTGTCACGTCTAACTTATAACAACTGGTTAATTTAGATAATACCGAGAGCTTGCATAAAACTTAAAATTACAAATTACACAAGCTAGTACCTAACATTTTCATCGAGGTAGTAGAAAGATAATATCTCTAAGTACTTACAACGAAAATTCACATGAGGTATTCCGATAAAGTTATTTTATATGGACTTAGGGCGACTAGTCGATTGAGATGGTATTAAAAATAATATCTTGTGTTAATATTAAAGTAGTGATATAGTATAAAACTAATCTTCTACATGCCACTCTAAATTGACAGGTTACCAAAGGTAATTTATGACATATTACATGAGGTAATATAATAGACACGTTTTACATAAAACTTAAAACGATAGGTTAGTTTAACCATTTATTTTCTATCTTAGCCTCATAAATTAAGAAGCTAATTGTACTCTTCATGTCTTGACACAAAAAAAAATCTCTCTTAACTACAAGTTGGCATGAGGCTTTTTAGTCTTTTGCATTAACAGAGACAGTTCTATTGATTGAAATCACATTTATTATCAGACTCATTAATTCTTATCAAGAAGAAAGGCATAGGCCGACTTATTACTGTTTACTTCGAGACGAGGATTCGTTCTTTCCCTCAGTTTCAAAGGGCTAGCTGATGGCCATAAACGTACTGTTAATACTTTTCACTTTACTACAGGGCAGATCGAGAAGAAATCCATTCATGGCCACATAACTGTCACCTCCCCCTCTTGATTCATATCAACCTTGCTTCCCCCTTTTTACCTGCATTGAGATATAGAGAAATACAAACATCACATTCAACAAGTCGACAAGGGGTCATTGGAAAATGAAAAAATGTAACCAGATCACCAACAGTGCTCTAAATTCATAAGCAAAATGACTGTGAACTTAATAACTTAAGTTCCATTTAAATTATTTCATAAAGTTAGTTACTGGAATTTCAAAGAGACCTTCATTAAAATGCAATTATAAGAAATGATACTGTCATTAACTCATGACAGCATATGATACTGGCACTACTATGTTAGGCTTTTATTTTTTTTACTTTAATTCGTACTAGATGTCAGCGAAATTTATCCATGACAGATATATTAAAATTACTTTTTACACTCTACAGAAGTTTAAAAATAATAACACTAAATTTGATAGTGCGCGTGTTCCTGGGCTTGCTTCATACATACTTAGGTAAGTAAGTACCTTAGGTCAACACCTGACCCTGTTAATTAACACCATTTTACATCACATCAAATTTAGGCAAACACCTGTCTACTGCATTCATTACTACAAGGAAATGCTGTGTACACAGATTACCTTTCTCTCGTTACTTTTCATGACTGCATACTTCATTCATTTTGTTATTGTTTTACCCATGACGATGTACCTGCTACCATGTGGCTATTTGCTGTCCTTCCCATTGGGTCTGGAAACTATTTCTCTATACAGGCACTGTGAGTCACAGGACCACACATCCTTACTCCTTCCTCTCTGCCCTTAGGGGGAATTTCCATACCACTCTCAGAATGCCTAATCATACAGGCGGGTTGCGTCTGAGATTTATTTATTTATTTATTTATTCTAATATTTATTTATTTTCTTTATTTTCAGATTCCAGAAGAGCTAAGTATACATGTACCTCATCTGAGGATTCTTAACTTGAGCCACAATCAGATTACCAGTTTTCCACAGTCCTTTAATCTTCTTCTTCACTTAAGAGAGTTGGATGTCTCCTTTAATAAGCTGAGAAGCATCCCCGAGACAGTAACTCGACTGCCCAAGCTCCACACACTGAATGTGGCTCACAATAACATTACAGAGCTTCCACTTTCAATTTATAAATTAAAGAATGTAAGTTTTCTGTTGTATCAGTGTTCTGGATCAGTAAGAATTAAATTTGTTGATGACATGTATAAGGGTTTAGTACTGCAAATTTGTAATGCATATTGTTAAACAAATGTTATTAAATAACTTGGTGATAAAACATAATAGTACTCAGGAAAAGATAATAATTTGTCAGCTGTTGTTTCTTAAATACCTTTTGCAGTATTAGTAATTGGGTACTGGTATACATTACTGGCTTGAGAAAATTGTTATGAGATTTCTGTCCAACTAATTTGTACCTCTATTTTCTTTTTTTGTCTGTCATTTTTACCCTTCTTCTAAAATGTTGTACCATGTAACCTGTAAAGATCTTGCTTCTTAAATGTTGCAAAGGCATTTTAATCATCTTTACCATTAAGTGCGGTACTCTGCTTCCCATAAAAACATTATTTTGAATGCATGTAAAATATTTTTGCAGAGATATTGGATCTTTCTCCCTTTCTCTTGTTCTTTGATCAGACAAAGTTCTGTGACAACATGTATCCCGTGTTTCCAGAGCCTTAACATTCTGCTTGAATCTTTGATAAACATTGTTGCTTGTTATGTTCAAAATAGTTGGTGTGTTTCAAAGAAGTGTAATTTGTCATGCTTTTGTGCTAGGAAAAAGGCCATAATGATATTCTTCCAAAGTATTTCATTCTTTTTTGCAGCTGAAGAAACTGAATGTTAGTAACAACAACATCCGTGCTTTACCGAACTCACTGATCGAGTGTCCTCTCCTGACTGTCTTAGTAGCCCATGGCAATGACCTCATCCATCCTCCCCAAGCCATATGTGATACCAGTTCTGAAAGTGCCCTTTTATATCTGAAGGAGAGACATCAAGCAGCTTCAGAGGGAAGGTACTTCATCAGTGTTTGTTCTTGGGATGTCTCAGAGTTGCATTATGTTAGTCAAGTAAATGTAAGTTACCACTATTGTTTATTATAATTTCTTCAGTTTATGTTTGGACTATAAATTGCTAGTTTTACTCTGAGGGGTAGTGTATGCTAGATTATGTTTCCATAGAATTATTGATAAGGTGTTAAGGCTTCTTGAAATACAGCTTTTATTGCTTTTAAGTCATATGTGTGTAAAGTAAAGTTTAGCAGTAGGATCTCGGACAGTAACTGAAGAGGGAAAGGGAATAAGTTTTCCTATAAAATAGGTAATTTTAATTTCAGTACAGACAATGCAATTACAATTTACAAGTGAGAAAACTGTTTTAGCTAAAATTTGTTATATTCTAATTATTACTGTGGATATTTGTTGGTATAATCCCATAATTACAGATTTCCATATGAATTACTGTCGAGTAAAAGACTTGAAGCATAGCAGTAGCTCTACTACTCTCACCTTTTTGAACGTTTCTGATTTGATTATTTAAGCTGGGCTTTCAAAAAGCCAGGCTATAGCCAGTTTTTCAGAGCATTTCCTTGAGCTATTGCATTACAATATCACATACTTTTGTGTTGTTTCTCCCTAGAGCAAAAGCAAGGGTCAGTGTGTTTGAGCGAGTACGTGGACAGCAAGTGCTGGCCAGCGTGAACAATCCTGATTCTGCTAGTGTGGAATATCGTCAGGCACAAGGGACCTCTCGCACCAATAAGCGAAAATGCCCACTCATGCCTCCAGTGGATGCGACAAATCTGAATGCAGATCAACTTAGAGATACACTACTAGGTATGCAGCTTTTAATTGAACTCAGTATTTTTAGGAGTGTAATGTAACTTGTATAACCTTACTCTTGTATGGAGACTGATAGTATCTTGTGGAAAAGGATTGTAGCAGCCTTTTTATAAAGAAACTGTTGTTGTTTATATATGTATCATGAAAGCAGTGTAGTGTTTATCATTATTTGAAAACAGTAACAGTTGTTAGAAATCTCATACTTGCATTTAATTTTAGGTCTTGTTTATGGAGCAGCAGTGGCAGATGCTATGGCCCTTTGTACTGAGGGCCTGAGTAGGCAAGAATGCTTATTTTTTTATGACACCGACAACTTCTCACTTGATAACCGAGTCTGTGATTACTTAAGATCACACTATCCCCCTCATGATTGGTCTTGCAACTCTGATATTATGGTAAGTTATATAAATGCATTTTGTTATATTCATGTGATGGTATCCTACTGATAACCTCTTATTTGCTTGTTATCTGCTGGTGAAGATTGTACTGTACATAAGTTTCTACAGGGAGTAGAAAGAATCCATTTACTGAAAGTATCTGTTTCAGATATATAGCTTCCTTGTCAAGATGGGATGATCACAGCCTTATTTTCATATATTCATAAATTATATTTCCTAATGCTGTATTATATATGTGCAGTAATAGTCATATTATATTGATCAGATTTTGTTTTCTGTATCTTTATCCATTTTGTCTTCCTGTCTCTCCTCTGTCACCTTAGTTGAATTGTTTACTTGTTTAAATGTGTTTAAGATACTTTAAGAAGATCAGCTCTATGTTTACTTTTCATTTGTATTTTATTAGGAGTTGAAGACAAGATTAGGAGTATATTCTAATCAAGTATCTTAATCAGCATTTTATTAAAAAACTGAAAATACCATGAGCTTTTATGTTATACAGTAGCTTTCAATCAGTCGTCTTCAATTTGTTCACATATTAAAACACCCTGCTCAAATCGACTGTATGCAACTAAATTAATTATTGTCATTTTCTTTTTTAATACTGAATGCGGTGACAAAATTCTTCACTTGATAAGTTATCAAGAAAGCTTTCTTCATTGGATTATAAGTTATTAGCTTGGTATTACCAGTAGTAACCTAGTTACTAACCGTGAAGAAATTTGCCTGTGCTATCTTCAAAAGAAGTTTATATTCATTTCTTTCATCTTTTTAACTACACTTATTGATAATTTACAATTTGTTTTGTTACTTTGTTTTCCTTTACATCTGTTGTAGGAGCCGGCCGTAGAGGCTTAAAAAAAAAGGAAGTCTCATGTATTACCTAAATCCTCACCACATTAGGCAGGAACTTACACTTTCCACATTTAAGATAATTCTGTTGACACCTTGCCTCTAAGTCTGATATCTGTTACCGTTCAGGTATCCATCCCTTCCTGCTTGTTGCTGTCATCTGTCACTTGATTTATAAACCCTATTCTAGTATTATGTTTAAAACTGTACATGAAGAATGTATTCTGTTCAGTAACCAGAAATTTTGATGAGTTGTTTATAAGCGTGGATATGAAACATATGGTATACATTATGATTTGATATCCAGTTTGTATATATAAAGGGAGCTTAGTGCAAATTTCAAATTTTTTTTTTTTCTTTTTTAGGTGATATTCCTTGAGAACAGTTTCCACAGTGTACAAAACCTAGTTTTGTTTTGAAAGTTACCAGTTACTCCTTGTTATTGGTAATCAAAACTAAGAGGTTTGAGTTAACGTAACAGTAAAAAATGTACAGGATTGAGAGTGATTTCTTTTTTTGTGATATGTGAAAAAAATTTGCTGTGGACCCAAAAGGCATTGGCATATTTAATAGTCAGTATATTAGGATTTATCTTTGATGCTAATACAGTACAGTAAAAATATGCAGGTGTAGTAAAGATTTAAAGAAAGATTTACATGAGTAGATTGGTTTACAGGTATAATACAAAGGAAATCACAAACTAATACCAATTTCAAATTTGTTGTAAAAGAGTTTACGAAGTGTTATTGGAACAGAACATTTCTAAATTTGTTAGAAGTATCAGATTTTTCAAGTTACAAAGTAAATATAAATTTTTTTTCATTTGTAATGGTTTGTGTCAGTGTGGTACTGAAAAATATATTACTTCATCATGTTTTCAAATTACTTTTTTATTAATTTGTATCATTGCATAGCTTTGGACATGATCCTTTTTAATACATCCTTAATGAGTACTTACAGCAGAAGCATAGATAACTGAACTGACTTTCAATGTGAATTAATGTTCCTACCAAATATAAAATATGTGTCTATATAAGGTACCAGTTAATTTGTGTTATGTCTCTTTCCATGATTATAAAGTTGAAGTCTCAAAATCTTATGTCTTTCAG
Source organism: Caridina multidentata (assembly GCA_002091895.1). Classification (NCBI taxonomy): domain Eukaryota; kingdom Metazoa; phylum Arthropoda; class Malacostraca; order Decapoda; family Atyidae; genus Caridina; species Caridina multidentata. Next base: position 10,015 of record BDMR012750629.1, read on the forward strand.
ATGCTAACCTTGGAATCTTTGATGCGTTGGGGAGGAGTTGTAGATGAACTAGAACTTGCCACTCAGTTAGACCAGTGGTTGGTACATGGCTATGTTGACTTGGATCCTTCACCTGGACACTTACTGTCTCCCTATATGAAAAAGGTATTGTTACGTAATTTTTTGCTCTTCTTGGAATCACCCATACTTCTTGCCTTGTCAGTTACATGAATAAGTGATTTGAATGTTAAAGTGCTTTTATGCAGATGCTTGCACAACCAAGACTTGTAAAAGTCGCATATCAGTATCATTATTTTGCACAGAGTGACTTACAATAAAAGACGTGTTAGCTTATAGTATCTTTGCACTGATCTGGCACAGGTGCCTTGCCCCCTTCTGAAACCAGCTGAAAATTATATATATAAGAAACATACAGGATAATTGTGAACATTTTTTAACATGTACTATGTTTTTTACAGGTTTTGAACATGGAGAGTTACTCTGCCAATCCACATATGTCTGCAAGTGCTGTTTATAGGCAGGTGAAGGAAGACGTTTCCCGTGGAATATATTCTAGTAATCCTTGTGATAACTCCTGTCTTCCATCTGCGTTAGTTTTAGGTATGTCAGTGTCTTTGATTACCTCAATTTATAAGTGTTGTATTCTTGAGGTAATTAGAAATGTCCCATAAATCTGTATAATTTTCAGTTCAGCTCATAGTTGAAAACATGGGGAGGTTGTAAGCATTTATACAGCATTTGAATTATCGAATATCTTGAGGCTTCCTACATTTTTGTATATACTTTTTTTGCTCAGCTATATAGCAGAAATGTACAAGAGGTTAAAAATAATCAAGTCTCTGTCTGAAAGTATTCCAAGCTATAACTCCACTAAAAATTTTCATAGCTAAATCCTTCTCTTTTATGTTAAAGAATTTACCAAAAGACAGACAATGGAAACTAAGATTACTCATCAAGTTTCCAAGGGAGGCCAGAAATATAAAATGTAATTTGTAAAGTTGATTGCACAGCCTTTTTTGCTCTGCTTGAATTGACATTTTTTTCCATGACGAAGATTTATGAGGAATAAAGGGATGACCTCATGGAGCAAGACATTTGTTATACATTTGACATACCATACTGATTAAAAAAGGAACAAATTATATTGCTTAAGTTCTTGCAAACTAATGTAAATTATTCAAAAGACTTTCTTTACAGGTATACCAAACTTTTACAATGAACATGAAGTAATTATGAATGCAGACAGAATATGTCAGGCCACCCATTCCAGCCCAACAGCAAGAGCATCATGTGTCTTCTTGGCACTTTTAGTTTCAACAATCCTTCAGGTATAATCAAATATGTGAAATTTTTATTGTGAATGCGACTAGGTGTGGAGTACTGTATTACAGTTGCATTTTGATAGAACAGTAATTTTGCCAAGAATAGCAGTTAATATTAGTCTTTTACCCTAGTTTATTTTTAACATCATCTTTCTCTGTTGCAAATTATAATGAGAATTTCTGAATGTAATGTTTTCAGAGTGCATTTCCAAACTCATGACTGTTTTGTAAATGTCTGTTTTCTTGGAACATGGTGGGTAATTTAGGGAGTACTTTTTAAAAAATCTAAGATGTACTGCACTAAGACTTCACAACCATTCAAGGTTTCTCAGTGTTGTCTATTGGTATTCTTAACAGTAGTAAACATCTGAAGCTTTGACATGATTCAAAAGTTAAATTAATGGCAATCATGTCCTGTCTAGGTCTGAGCAAAATATTCAGGTCAATATATACAGGTATGGCTTCGCATTCTTAGGTCACTTGTTCAGTTTATCTGTAAAATCTTTAAAAATAACAATTTCAGGAATAGATACCCTTTGATTGTTGTCATTGAACTTCAGGAGATTCAATAGTGTGAAACAAAAAGAAAATTTTTCCTCTTATAGTGATAGCTCTTT
>BDMR012750630.1:0-11961 GCA_002091895.1 Caridina multidentata
TATTTTGTTCCCTCTATATACTTTAAGTAACTGTTTTCTTTGTATTCTCACTACCTATGTTTGTACAAATTTTACCCATGTATGGCCTTGCTGCTGACAATAAAGAATTATTATTATTATTATATTATTATATTGCAACCATCAGTTTCAGTTTGACTGTGACCAAATATTCTGAGATCATATATTTTGCACTCATAGCTTGCTATGAAGTACTTCTGTATTCATCTTTGAAAGTTAGATCTCCATGGCATTGTTATAATTGCATCATATTTGAATTATTGTAACTGTTCACTGAGATTAAATGGAAGAGAAAAAACCTTGAAATATTAAGGATGGTGATTCTTCCTGGAGACAAAAAATGGCCTTTAGCCACCACTGTCATTATGATAATAACAGTGAGAAGAGTTAGACTGGTATCATTATTGGAGCTTTCTTTTTTTGCTCTTTGATGATTGTGAGCATAATTGTTTTTTACCAATAACTCTCATGCTTGTTCAAACTAAAATCTTCAAATTGAAATTCTTTGTGATAGTAGGATTTTTTAAAGATATTTTTGAGAAGAACAGCTTTTTCTTTATAACCGTGTTTTCCAGGAATGGTACACTGTCTGCATTATGCCTTTAAAGAAGACATCTGAATAGTGCTGATATGTTGCTGGAATTTTTTGAATGGGTGTCTGAGTAGTTAAAAGATTGATTTAATTTTTTCTCTTTCAGGATGATCCATTTAAAACAAAAACAGGAGGAATGCTAGACCTGAATCAGGTGAAAAATGCCAAGAAAGCAGATGATGCTTATGACACTGGGATTGGAACTTCCTTCTCTGCTGAAACTAACAGAAGAGATGAAGACGCAGAAATGTAAGTTTTAGAGGGTCTGTATATAAAGACTTATTTCAGCATTTATTAGCATTTTTTGGAATTGGTATATACTCTTGCATGTGCACTACATTTTCTAGCATATGTATGAGTTTAACAGTTTTTATTTATTAATTTTTTGTTTGTTACTGAAAGGGAGAAATTTTTTCCATTTAGTACTTTATTACCTTTCCCTTTCCCTTGTGGCTTTGTAACTAATGGCTCTAAGAAAGAAATACATCTCTCAAATGTAAAATACAGCATTCTTTGATATAAGCATGCTGAATTACTGATGTAAAATACAACTAGAGATTTACCTTTTGTATTCTGCACTGTTATTTCATCTTTGGTCCATTTGTGATTTTGTTTTTGATGCCAGTATTGCTAAGATGTAAATGAATTAAGTGTTTCCTGGCAGATTTGTACTTTAAATTGGTTCTCATAAATATGATGCTAAAACTTGCCTTATGTGCAGATGTTTTCAAATAAAATTATAAGTTGATAAAAAATTCTAGTAAGCGTTAGGAATAGCAAGGATATTTCATTTGTGAAAAGCCACTTAGAGTATTCTGACCCAAATTGACATTAATAAGTTGTACCAACATTACAGGCAAAAGTATATTGAGGAAAACCTAGCAAAACGTAAAGGATTAACATCTGAGGAGAACTCAGATGATCAGCCTCGCCATCAGACTCTTGAAGAAGCTGCTTTGCATGCTGTCCCAGATATCCTGAGAGAGTCTTCCACTAAACGAAGTGAGGAGATGTTAAGTAATCAGGTGAGTGAATTTATCAATTACCTTTGTTAATATATGATGTCTTTTAGGATATTTTTGTGTTGCAGTTCTCATCAGACTTTATAACCACAAATAAAAAGTTGTGTTTCATATAAAATATCATATTCATTCTCTGTCAGAGTTATGGCCCTTAAGTTTAAACAAAGTTATGTATCTCTCTGTCATTAATAGATGCATAAGCATTGATGTATGTTTATAGCTCTATTTTTATGACATTTGTTGGATGGTAGTAAGATCACATTAGTCATGTAATCTAGTTGTGTTTCAGGACTTGATTTTTATATGTCTATACCAAATATTTTGTATTGAAAGCGTTAAATGAGTTACTTGTGCACTTAGTTCTGAAAGTATAGGTCATTAAGGGTACTCATTTGAGGGCGCAAGGAGATGGGTAGGTGAGGTAGCGTGGTTTCGGGGTGTGGAGCATTGTAATTATTTAAATATCAAATTAGACAGACTGTGTAAGGATTTGCTTTGGAGTTCAGTTGGTTGTGACTGTAGATTTATTGATTTATCATCAATTATGTTAGACAGTACAAAATTAGAGCTGCTAGGTTCTGGTAAGGGTTTTTGTTTGGGAATGAATAACAAATATTTGGTCGATAGTTTAGGTGCAATAAGTAATTTTAATTTTAAACATAATGAAGTGCAGATGAATTTTTGAAAGGTATAGTGTTAAATGATAGTTTACACAATAAGATTGGTATGCTTCCCAAGAGGCATATGTTAGCATTAAAGGAACTAGGTAATAATGCGGATATCAAGGTCATGAAAGCAGATAAGGGTGGGTCAGTAGTGGTTGTGGTTAAAGCTGAATATGATATAAAAGTTTATGGATTAATAAATAACCAGGTCACTTACGAAAAGCTAATTAGTATTCCGTCTGTAACCTTCATTCAACTAGAATATAATCAGCAGGTTAAGAAAATAGCTGAGAAAATCTTTTCTCAAAGATGCTGAGAAAAGGGAATTAGTATTAAGTAAGATCTCTGGTAAAAATCCTTCCCTCCCATATTTTTATGGGATCCCAAAGCCCATAAGCTTTGGGGTTCCTTTGAGACCCATAGTTGCTACGTGTGGCTCCCCTCAATCCCCTTAGCGGAATAGTTAGTGCAAGTCTTAGATAAGTTACTTGGTTCGTTTTCTACAGCATCTTTAAACATTCTAGAGAGTTTATCACAAAAGTTAGAGATTTAGGTAGCATAGAAGGATGCATGTATAGTTTGGATGTGACGGCACTATTTACAAATGTGCCATTATATTATGTTTTAGATAAGGTAAAATTAGAATTTGAATGAGGAACGTTGAGTTTACCGTTACCGATAGATTTATTTTTAGATTTAATTTGATTATGTGTAAGCTCTACTATTTTAACCTTCAATGGGAAGGGCTTCAGACAGAGGGTGGGGGGCTTGATGAATTGCCGTTGTCACGGACTCTTGCAAATCTTTGCATGGAGTTCATGGAGCATGAGATTTTGGAGACTTGCCCCCCTCATTTAAAGCCAAAGGTATGGCTTATATATGTAGATGATATATTTTAAGTATTTAGTGGCAGTGAGGATGAATTTTGTGAATTTGTTAGGTTATCTAATATGCGTCAGTTTTCTATACAATTTACTTTAGAGAAAGAAACAGATAGATGCCTTGCTTTTTTAGATGTGTTAGTGATGCATAACAGTAATAGTAGTTTTAATTTTAAGGTTTATCGTAAACCCACCAATTCTGAAAATTATTTTAACTTCTTTTCATTTCACAGCTGTAAAATCAAAACTAGTATTGCCATAAATTTTGTTAATTGCGTTCCTAACATTTGTGATCCTCAATATTTAGAATCAGAATTAGATCATATTAAATTAGTATTTTTAAAATTGTTATCCACCTCATTTTATTGATAAGGCTAGGTTTAGAAATATTTTAGCTGTTCCATATCACCTGAGTCTATGTAAGATAGGAAACAGTTTCAACAAACTTGAGCCGAATGCCACTTTAACTTTTTGTTATAACAATACATTAGGGGGAAAATTAATTAGAAATAGAGATAGGAAACAAGAAAATAGTGGTGTATATAAAATCCCATGCAAGGTTTATGATAAAAGGTATTTTGGGGAGACTGGGCGTGATTTGAACGTGAAAGTGAGTGAACATGAAAGAGACCTAAGTCAAGCAAAAATGAGCAATGTGGTACCAAAACATTGTTGGGATATGGATTATAAATCTGACTGGGAGGAAGTGAAATTGCTATTTAGTGAGAATGATGTGGGTAACAGAAGAATAATTGAGGGTGCTCGCATTGATTTTAGTAAATGTATGAAAGGAAATAAATCATTTACTAGCAAAGATCATTTTGTTAAGTTGGTTGTTTGCCATCTTTATGCTAAAGATGTTCTTAGCAGTAGTATTTCTTGCTCCATCCTTGATGCTGTGCCGCTTCTTTTTTCCGTATCCCAAGCCATTTCTTCGCCTGCGGACGTTGGCGCCGAGACTAATTTAACTGGTGAAGGCAAGGGCACTCTGCAGCAACCACTTTGGAGATCGGCAAGAATAAGCATGAGGGCCATTACTCGGGAAATTACTTAACAGCCAATTATATTGTTCCAGTCACCGATGACTCAGTTACACAATTATGGATTTTTAAATGCCTAAATGTTCATAGGTTTTATCTTGACATTTTACTTTGCCGCTCAACTTTGAATTGTATTTTGTGACTGTTGAAAAGGGAGATTGTGGACATCTCTTAAAGGCTCTAGTTTTATTCTGTTGTTTTTTAAATAACACTACATTTTAAATTACCGAGGATTTCATTATCTATCATTAATGGTACTGTTACGTATTTGCACTATGGTTTAAACGTGGACAGGTATGTGTGTAAGTATTTTTCCCCTACACAGACTGATTTCCTTAGGTTGAGAAACTAGACTGCTTTAGTGATGAGCTGTCCTTTATTTACTCATGCAGAGATCTTGGCAATCCCAAGTGTTTGTACTACTGAGGGCAACTGTGATTGAAACTTCGAGTTAAATTCTCTTCATGTATAATTTATTAACACTTTCACTGTGAGCTTGTAAAATATTTTATGAACCCTCAGTGCGGAAGTTTTTAAAAAAATGGAAAAAAATATTACATTTATTTCAATGTCCCCTGAGACAAGAGCCTTCCCAGTTCCCCCATACTTATTTATTTTACTTATTTATTTACTTATTTGTTTATTTATTTGTTTATTTACTTATTTATTTACTTATTTATTTATTTATTAATTTATTTACTTATTTATTTATTTACTTATTTATTTACTTATTTATTTTACTTATTTATTTATATACTTATTTACTTATTTATGTATTTATTTATTGATTTGTATATTTCTTTTCTATTTATTTATTTATTTATTTTATTTCAATCATTTATTTTCTTATATTTTTGTTTTGCATAAATAAAAACACATTTTATTTTATAGACATATTTATTTCAATCTCATTTGTAAAATGTGGCTATCAGATACAAGAACAGAAAAATATGCGCAAGGAATGAACTTATTTTCGTTTTCTTTTTCTAACAGATAATATCTCGCTAACAAATAATGAACCGATTCCTTGCTCTAATTTGTAATTTTTGAATTATTTACGTATTCTAGTTTGCGAGGATCCACCAATGTAATCAGGTATATGATCAGCAACAAAAAAAGAAACGTGTACCATTCTGCAAACATTGTAATTGTGACTTAGCAATTCTCGTAGGGTATACTCTCGGATGTAATGGGGTACGAAAAATAGCCAGAAAATGTGAAAGTTGGATATATAATCCACAACTACACAAATGGAACATGATTATTTATTTATTTCCTTAGTTATCTATTTATTTCATCATTCATTTATTTATATTACTGCCAGTTTCCTCTTCTTCTTCCTGCATACCATTACTACTAGGATCATCCTCTTCTGACAAACTGTCAGACTTGCAGATGTCAAGTAACCCCCAAGTAATATGCTAGATTACCTCTGCAGTGCGCTGGTGCTGCCCGAATTCGGCGCGCAGTTGTTGTACCTCTCTCTATAACATTTTGTTGGTTACTAACCCATACAAAGCTGAAAATACATGACTGTGGTGTGGAAACAATTAAAGGTTGCCAGTTAATACATTTTATACCATTTTTACTCCGTTTACCTTTGGCACATGATTTGAAATCATATAAAATCAAATATGGAATACTCGCAGTTAACTTCCGGAAGGATAATTAACCATGAAAGGGTTAATAGACATTAGTACATGTGATTTTTATTTGTGCTCGCGTGCTAAAACAGTATTTTATTCTCATATAGTTCATATATAGTATAGAATCATCCACAAGTACATGCATAGAAATCTTCTCTGTTTTATAGGCAATGCGGATGTGAATTGTTGTATTGCATCCTATCTCTTTTCTTTTTCAGATGCTTAGTGGTATTCCAGAAGTTGATCTTGGCTTGGAAGCAAAAATTCGAAATATAGAGGCCACAGAAGAAGCCAAACAGAAGTTACTGAGAGAAAGCATGATGAAGAAAGAAAGACCATCTGAGTTTGTACCCAAGAACATGGCTGTAAACTTTGTCCAACATAATAGATGTAAGTATATTACAAAGTACAGTGGAGGGATCATAATCCGATTCAGTTGTAAAGTGAAACGACTTTCCCCATAAGAATTACTGTAAAATGGATTAATCAGTTCCCTAACCCAAGATAATCGATTTTTTCCACCTTTAAAACAGTACTTTGTGAATGAATTAAGACACAAAACCAGTGAAAATCATTAAATCTAACATAAGAAAACATAAATAATAATACAGTCCAGTAAATAAAATAAAGTACAGTACAGTACAATAAAATATTTTTCGTTTTACCTGTATACTGTAGACTGCACCCTTTATCACCTGTTTGTTCGTTAATATGGTACAAATTGTCGATTCCGGCATACCAAACTGTCTTACAAGATTGCACACACAAATGCATTTTTCCTACTTTTCTATAACTACTTTCTTCAATTCTATGGTTTTTCTGTTGACTTTTTTCTCACATTTACTATCACTATCCTTATTTGGTGCCATGATGTTTAGTTTATACAGAAATAAAACAAAAACACAAAGAAATAAACGAAAAAACACTGCAAACTCGAACGGAGATGCACGCTCAACGATGTCTCAGATGTGACTAACGCCAAAATGCGGTCAGCGTCGGTCGGCGTGGGCGGTCGTAAACAGAAACAACGTTCGTACACAGAGACAAAAAACTGGTCGGAAAACCGGTCTTAAACTGAAACGGATGAAAGGGAGACGGTCGTAGACGGAGGTTCCACAGTACAGTTATATGTTTTAGTACAGTTACTCTTTTTGTCCTTGCTTTGTAGATTAATGTATAAGAGACACTTTCTGTCCATCAAAATTTGACAATGTAATCTTTTACTTTTGTAGACTTGCACAAGTCTACTTTTGTTGTTGCTGCTCATTTTATTTTCTTAATTTTTATCATAAACAGCTAGCTTCTTTTCTTCTGAGTATATTACACTTGTTTTTATCTTCAGTGTATTGTGCATTTGATAACTCATCATTTTGTTGCTATTTTCTCTAATTTGTTTATTTATTTCCTTAATTTTTAGAATCCGTAAAGGTAACAACAAAGCTCATTACTGAAATTGGGAGTGTTGATTCAGGTTAACCCAAATGACATTGTATTTTTTAAGTAAAGGACCATACCGGTACGGTAATATGGTCCAGATAGGGCAGTTTAACTTTAACATAAAGAGCTTTTCTTTGCAAGAGCTGATCACTATTAATGAACATTATTTGTTGTGAAATTACATTGCATCTTTGATTTTCATGTTCATTTATATGGTGGTCATGGTTTGTAGTGTGATCTTGTTGGTGCTACTCTTATTAAACTGTTGCCATGGGTTTTACCAAGTGTAATGAGGAAGGTAATTTATTGTAGTTAAGGTTTTAACATTTCTTTAAATTTTGTCCAGAAGGTCTTTACCAATTTAGGCCATGATTTGTGGTACTGATTAACCTTGCACAGAAAGAATATAAACTAGTCTACTTTAACAGTAGTGTGAAGCTGCATATTGAGGAATGAATAAAAAACAAGGAATGATATTTGGGATAATGCCATCTTGGTTTGTCCTTTTTAGCTACAGTATTTATAGGTTGCCAAGTTTTTTATACCCCCTTTTGAAACTGGCAAATGTACTGTATTAAACAGTTTCAGCCTTTCAGAATACTTAAAGTTAGTGCTGCCAGCTACCATTATCACAGAATGTTCATGAAGCAAACTTCTGATTTCTCATTAAATCTGATGATAATTAGTACTTCAGCTTTTCACTGTGGTATTAGACTTAATAATATTAGCAGTCTTGCGGCTCAAGTTTACAATTTTTTAAAAGAAAATTGTAGGACTGTGAGAGTATCTGATTCATGGACAGGTTATCATGCAAGGAATAAACATTGTATTTAGTTGTTAGTTAGTATCATATTTTAATTAACTAAAAGCATATCCAAGAACTCTGAAAAAAACAGATATTAGAATTGTATGCAATTTTCATATGTAGCAGAAACTGTGTAGGCTGTTGTGGAATCTAATTATTTTGCTAAATAAAATTTTGCAGTTTTATAAGCACCAGGTGTTATCTTTGAAAATATATTAAATGTTTGTGGATTAAATGAATAGCAGATAAATCAAGAGAAAGACTCATTGTCAATCAGGATTAGTTTGGCTTTTAATTCAGACCTGAAAGGTTATTGGGCAAAATAATTTTGGAGAGAGAGAAAAAATATATATATACTAAACACACATACGCATATTACTGAATGCATGAGCTGAAGCAGTAGCATCAGATTTCTGACTCTGCTCATCAACTGAATCACATCAGCAAATTCAGCTTGGTATCCAGATTCAGATAGAAGTATTTGTTTTTCTCATGTGATTCACATTTGGGCTTTGGTGGGCTTTTTCATACTTTCAGTTTGCATTGTACTTTGATGAAATCCTTCAAAATACTGTATGTTCATATTTTATTTATTATTATTGATGTATGCCCTTGTCAGAAGTGTTTTTTATCACTAGTTCTGAGAGAGCATAGTCATAATGGGTATATGTCATATTTTAGTTTACTTTATATTTTTATCTTTGTCATTAAATATATATATGATTTGAAAGTCAACTTTTTCAGCCTGTTCATATTTGTTGATGAAAATCCCTTTTGGGGCTGATTGCTATATTTATACAAAATATTTGAAGTCCTCGTGTTTAAACATATTACAACAGTAATATGACAATTTTGTGATTGGACTTCAGATGCCTGTGTTTGTAGGAAGGGTTAAGCTACCTGCGATCACCTTTGAGTACTCTGTTAAGTTACTCTAAAGACCCTAAGTTCATAAAACCAAGCCCAACATAAAATGATACTGTAGACAGCTGTAAATGCCTATCTCTTTAGAGTAAATGTGATGTATTAATGCTATTGCTTGATAATATTCCTCTCATTTTAAACACATTTTGATTACACAACTCTTTGTGCCTCATAAAACACTACTGTGCATTTCCATTTATCTAACTGCTTTTTAGGCAAATTGATGTTATTAAAGTGTATGCATACATATATACTCAAATATTCTTCTGTTTTCATATTCTCTTTGACTGATATGAAGTGTATTGTTAAATTCTATACTTATTCAAGAGATTCCTTTTTCCTTATTTTTTCAGCTTGTTGAAAGTATATGCATCCTTTATGGCCTTCTCAAAAGTTAGATATGAAAGGAATGGTAGTGTAAATGACTAGGAATGAAAAACTTTTCTCTGCATGTTCAGTTTATCGTGGAGGTAATTACATTCTGTAATCCTATATTTACTGTGCCTACTATTGAAAAATATATTCTTTTGTTTCCAGTTAACTTAGAAGAATCAGGACCAGCCAAGAAGAAAGAAAAGGTTGAAGAAATTGTAGAGCCAGTTGTAGGGGGGGGTGTGAAGATATCCACTGTTGCTCCCAAGAGGCCTCATGGAGAAAAAGCCACAGATGATTTCCATTATGAGAAGTTTAAAAAACAATTCCGTAGACACTAGTTTGTGAAATGACAAATTAAAGCTTGATATTGTTTATTACAATACATTTGTATCTAATTTGTTAGGTCTCAGATGGACAGTGTTATTCAAGTATAACACAACATTACATTTAATATTACAGTGCAGTATGTGTTCCGAGACTGCATTTTCCACGGTTATCGGGACCCCTGGTTCTTCCTATATGATAGATCTAGTTAGACTTTCTTACATAAACAGTTGACTCTTCAATAATTAGTCGTATTAAAAAGAGTACATTATTGCTATCTACCAGTTAATATAGCATTTGCAGCAATTAATTATAGTTTTGAACATTCCTGTTGTGTGATCTTATTTCTTGTTTGATAGTCACTTCCATTGCTGTCTAAGATATTCTGGGCAATGTTGATTATCTCATATTGTCTTTCTGGTCATCAAGTATTACTTGCATAATGTTTGAGAGTAACTTTTCACACCGTTTTCTGTTTTAATTAGAGAATCATTGTTGTTCTTTCATTCAGTATATGTTGATCATTTATTCTTAACTTTTCAAGAGTTTGGAAGTCTTGTTAGTTGAGGAATAAACCCTCGGTAAATTTGTCAGGCTTTATGCTTTTGTTTCCAAGATCAAATCAGTTTAACTTTTTATCAAAGTTTGTTCAGTTTTTAGTTTTGCATCTGCTTTTATTCTATAAAATGGTTTATGATTACTGAAAGCAGGTACATGAAATATGTGTTTTTGACACTTTCCTTAGGCATTCACATTCATTTAAAGGGAGGAAGTGTCTAAGCATTTCTTATCACATCAGTGAGTCTTTCTTAAAACTCAAAGCAAATTTTATTGTAAATATACTAAGGCTAAGAAAATTTTCTCTGGAGTAATTTAGCTTGTTAAAAGATTTCAAAATATTCAAGAAAATAACTGAAAAATATCTTAGCATTTGGTAAGGATAGTTGTTGACATCAGACATGTGATTTAAATGAAAATGGAAGACTTTAAGGCCTAATTAAATGCTAACCTGTTTGTAAATTTTTGTTGTGTTTTTATTGTCATTTGGTTCTACTCTGTTTGAATCTATACATATTTTACGTTATATTGGCGACTAAGTACCTAGAAATTAGATACTAAGAAAAAAAAGAATATATTAAACATTAGGACTGCTCTGTTGGCATGGATCTAGAAGTTAATATCCTATAGCACAGTCTTACAAACTTGGTATTGATTTGACAAAACTGTCATGTAAGTACTAACATAATGGGTACACATAGCTCAGAAAAAAATATACAATTTTTATATATAAGTGTTTTATTACTCTTCCATTGCTCTTACTTAACAACTTTTGGAAAATCACCTTGTATCATGAGAACAAGGTTCTGTAAATATTCATTTTGTTATGTGTTACACATAAACAATATGAGACTGGCATTGATTGCTGACAGTATTTGCAAAAACTTACAAACTAGAGCAGGAATGTCATTTGATATGATTTGCAATCCATTTTTTATTTTGTAGATTTAACTACATTAATGTTAGAATTGGTCAGATCACTCTACCAGATAATGAAATTCATCACAGGTTATGGACATAGGAACTTTACAAGTACAAAAGTTTGCTTCCGTTGAGATCTGTGCGTATCAGCATCACCAGTTCCGTAACTTCCCCCTAATTTTTATATTGCAATTTGCTGCTAATATGCTTTGTCATAATTGTCTTAACTAATCTTTTGGGCAATCATGAAATACTCTATTGCATTCACCGGTACATATATTGTATATCGGGGAGTGAGGCATTTTATTTTTTTAATGAGAGTTACGACTAGATTAACAAATTACCACAATTTTAATGATGCATAACTGATGTAGAGCTTTAACTTTGGCACTTCAATAAATAAATGGGACAAGTGATGGATACACTGATGAGAAGGAATACATTTTTGCTTTAATCTTTGGAAACTTTTCCACTTAAGTCTGATCATCATTTGTCAATGCATTCCTTCCTTTACAGAAAAGATTTTTGTTCTCTGAGGTTTTCATACAACTTCTAGAGCATTTATAAATGCTACTTGTTGCATTTCAAGAGAGATATTATGTACATTTTCTGTCTATACCAAAAGCAGGTATTGTTTGTGATTCCAATACAAGCTTTGGCTGTGCAATGCTAATCCATTTTACGTAGAATGTGACTGGCATTTACACTGATCTTACTTACTAGAGCTAATAATACTATGATTCTTAAGGGAAT
>BDMR012750631.1:0-11970 GCA_002091895.1 Caridina multidentata
ATGAGCCATGTTTCTCTAACAGTACAGCTGTTCACAGCCTCTGTCCCTCCGCTTTCTTGGCTCCTCCTACCTCACGCTTGACATCTTATATAATTGGATAAGAATTGACCAAATGTCAAGTGAGTCAACTCTGCTGAGCAGTCTGGTATTGTTTATCCACTAATTACCATCAGTGTTCAAGGCTCAAAATTTGTAACCTTTATCTAGTTCCCAGAGTTTATCCCATAAGTTCTTTTTTTACATATTTCCAGCTAAATGTCGAGCAGGAGGACAATCCTGGACAGGTGGAATAAAAAAGTAACAGAAGCAGGCTTTTAGGGACTCAAAATTGCTTATGTATAAATATACAGTATATTTATATAAATATAGGACACAGTTAGTTTTCTTTCTGGTTCCCCTTACAGGTGCAAGAGCTACAATACTGATTTATTACAGTCCTTAGTGCAGTTCTTACGATGCCAATATTTCATCTTCAGTGAGAACCTGAGATACATAAATATACTGTAGATGTTTAATATCATTAAGGATCATTAATACACAAATATCTCTGAAGATTGTATTATTAAATATAATTTGACATACATGTGCTACAGTGAATACATACAACATGAAACTCATGCAAGCCATGTTTTTTGGTTTGGTTCATGAATTATTTGTGCAGCTTTAATATAAGGGATAAGATATATTAAAGAAGAATAAACGTACATCTGCAATATGCAGAAGAAAATGCTAAATCTACACTCGGTGTCAAAAAATGTGACTACATATGTTGAAGAATATGGCTACACATTTTGGATAAATTTCTTCTCAAAAATATATGGAGAAGTGTTACTTTATTCCCCCCAAGATAAAAATATAGCAGACTTGCCTAAGACTGGTCCTGAAGTTCTTAGCTATCTATAGTTTATTATTACTAGCAAAGGCAAGAATTGTCCTTGTTTATCGAGTTTACTATCTAAGTCACAGATTACATTTGTATATTGATGAACCTGAGTGACAGCATTAATCTAAATAATATGGAGGACATTAATATGGACTTTGGCCATCATATTTCACTTTACAATATCATCACAAACTTTGCTTTATTATTTCTTAACATGTTAAAGCTTATACTTCAGAAATACATGCATCCATCTGAAATTTGGTGGCTGAAAGACTAACAACTGAAATGCATATGGAGTAAAGATATATATCAAACATGTTTCAAAAATTATGCATAATTAGGGAACATGTTACAAGAAGAAACCTTTACTTGTGTCTAGGGAATTAGTTAAATATGTATCAGAATAGGGTGAGAAATGTCTGCCTAAGTTTAATTACTGACAAACAGTAATTGTAGAAATAAAATATAAAAAGTTCTAATTAGAATATATAACAGTATTTATATTTTTGCACATATAGTACAATGGAGAATACTTATGTATATAGAGATTAAAGTTTCAAAACAATAACAGGTGCATAATGTTTCAAATAATAGAAAAATATTTACAAATACTGTACCTACACTCTTATGGCAAACTGGTAATATTACAAAATACAAAATATTATTTAAAACGGATCAATAAAACAGGTCTATGTATCAGTAGATCAAATGAAATCACTGAAGAGTGGTTACAGAAACTCTGGATTAAGTTGGTGTGTGTAAACTGGAATGCTCTGAAACAAGACCCGCAGAAGTGACCTTCAAAGAACTGTATTCAAATATATGTTCATTGCATAAAGAAATATAAAAGTAATCTTGTTAAGATAACATAAACAACTAATCAGCCTCAGCATGATCTAATTTCACCAGTTAGATATTTCCATAAGCAGTGATTATTGCTTAATCATATACAGGCCAGGCCATGGTAGATCACAGCCATAATATATTCAAAAGCTCTATTGTGTAACATACCCTAAACTGTAAATTTCACACTGTCTTTAACAATTACTTACAGAGATTGTAATCTGTACCAATTTACATTATAAGAAACTGGTATACATTTAGTACATAAATATATACAGTATATATATACAGTATATGTCAGGTTTATTGCGAAGAGCTGCCTAATGTCAACATTAGACAAGGTTTGCTTATTATCAATTATAGTACCATAAAATATGTCAGTTATCCTAGCCTGACCTAAACTTGGCAAGATTTATTTAATAGGCAAATTTCCAACAGCTGGCCCTAGGACACTCTTCACACATTTCCCTAGATAATGAGAGTATATATATGTAAGTTATATATTGTAAATATTCATATATGCAACAACAGAGGTCTTGTTTAGCACTAAAACATGCAGGAATAGTCTCGCAAGGAAATCCAGTTGGCTTAACTAAGATTTTCAGGTTTTAGGCGATCTAATTATTTGAGCCTTTATTTGTGAAATATGACAATCATTTAGGAGTTTCCTATTCTTTTGCTATAGTTAATATGGTTCAGTATATAATCTAATACTAATCCAAACCAGCTGATGATTGCAATTTAATGTATTTCATAAATGTGTGGAATGCTGGAATGGTGAAACAGAGACTGTATCCTACATGCAGATTATTTGTTCTTAAGGTATAATTGGCCCAACCATTTAAAGGGACCATTGTTACAAACTGTATATCACAAAAGATGCAGTACATTCAAATACTAGACATGAACTGCAGCTCCTAAAGTATAGTCAAAACTGAGTCAGGGTTCAAAATTCAGCTGCATAAATCCAAGGATGCTATTCTTTGATGAGAATATATCCTTATATATACCTATACAGTATATACTGTATATGTCTGTGTATATACAGTACTGTGTATATATTTATATAAGGAATTTTGCTCCTTCATTTCATTAATGAGGATTATAAAGTACATTCTAATGACTTGCATATCATTGAAATTATATAAACAGGTTTTACATTCAGTTTAAAAATCCAATTCTTTATAAAGTATGAATTAGTCTTACATGAAAAGTATTAAGTAATACATCAAAGAAATAAGTTAAAACCTTTTCACACTCTTGGTCATTTACATTCTAATATTCATACTATAACAGGAAAGCTACCTCCCTATATTTGCAAAGGAAACATGGTAACACTGGAATAAGATATGCAATAATCTGTTTAGGCTAAGTAATACTGGATCATACAGTACTGAGAATACCTACCGTGCAGTGCAAACAAACATTTACAGTCATACAGTACATTATAATAAATACAATTATAGTACAACAAACAAGAAAACAGTAGACTTTAAAACAAATCTTCACTGCCCTTCAGCATTACTTTTTTTAATAGTGTAATAAAGAAAAGGTGACAAAGGTCATAAGTGGAAAATAAACTAGGAAAATAAAAGAAAAAACTTATTATAACTTTTGGCACTGGTAGTATCTGGACTGAGTTAGAGAATGTGTAGATTGGAAAATAGATCACATGCATTTCATATATAACAGAAACAGTCTCATTGGGAAGTGCTATACTAAAATTAACATGATTAATGTACTATAAAAGTAGAAGTCACTATCATTAAAGAAGAAGTGATAATTTTACGAACTTTATCAGCTGAAAATTATAAAGAAAAGGATATAACAAAGGTGGACACTTAGTGACTGATACAGGAAAAATATAATTACAGTGTTAATGTAATATTCCCAAGTCCTCTAAATTACCACTTGTAATAAAATGTGTCAATTTGCCTTAATTAGTCAATATGTTAAAGGACATTTGAAACAATGAAGGAGGTACTTCATCATTTTAGACTGTGTTACATATACAAACAGGAGAAAGCAAATAATAAATGCACTTCACTCATAAAGGAGAGGATTAAAACTTATGATGGGTTACTTGGAGGGCTTAAATGCTTTAAGGTTACTGTATGTCATAAACAGATTCTGAGACAAAAAACATATATGTATCAATTTTTTTTTAATATGAAGAGAAAATAAAACTATACACCTTCTGCTACTAAAAGTTCACTGTAAACTAAATATCTGACTGGAGAGTTTATTCATCATGAAATGTTCACCATACTGACATTCTCATATAGTAATAAGTTATGGACTGTCTTACACAGTATACGAATTTTCCTTTGGTTGAGAAAAGAATCAAATAAAAATTCTTTACAAATGACAAACATAGTCCTCTTGAGAATGTTTAGCATATATCTTAAGCCCTTTTCATATAACTGTTTATGATGATACAGGGTTAATTGTTTTTATCAAATTGCTGAACTGTTACCATAAATTATGAAGTAATAAGCATGCACAGTATTACCTTCTGTCAAAGGCCACAAATTATAGTAGATTTTGCAGACTGGGGATTTTTTTTTTTTCACCACAGAAAAATATAAGTAATGAAAGTTCAACATCCCCAGCTTAGACCAGAATACCAGAAAATCACAGCTGACACTGCTACTTGAAAGTCTTACTATCAAGGCAAGAATTAGGAAAATTCAAGAACTTAAATATGGTGTTAACTGTTACCTTCAGTGTTAGCCATACATCTTTTGTAATACAGTAATTAAATAATGAATACAATAATAATTACCTTGAGTTACTCAAAGGGACTCATCTTATGAGATTATGTACCATTTTCACATATAAACTTGGGAAGATAAAGGAGAAAGATATGAGTAAAATAAGAACAGAAAATAGCGAGTAAAAGCAATGATTAGTCTCATCCAGTTATGATAAGTCTATTAGTTAATTCTGACATTGACTAGAACAGTAATGTGGGCATGGCATGTATCTAAAGTACATTACATGTGTACATGCATGTATGTATGTACCTATAATAGTTTAAAGTATATTCCTCACTTCTTATATGCCATATATTTACAAGATATCACACAAGCACAATGAAGCAGCATTTAAACTTTCGTGGAATGACTCCTCAGGTTGGAATGAAAGCTGATATTTGCATGGATTTGAAAAATGAAGACATGTGTGAGATTAATTGACTAGAAATTTCCCACAAAGTCAAGCATGTTTAGAGCTGTAAGTGCATTTCTCTTGCTATTATTTAATGCTCTTTAAACAAAACAAAAAACTGCAAGTTCTTGAGTTTCTTAAAAAAAAAAAATCCTACTTAACTGTTCCATGAAAGTGAAAAGAAATCGACAATACCTTATGATGAAGATTTGATTTAAAGTCTTTCTCTCTTTTTATGATGAATAATACAGGATGTATAAGGAACCTTATCAGTAAGGGAAATACAGATACAAGTCTGCTGTGTTTTAACATCACCCACGTAACACCACTGAGAGGAATTAAGAAAGTGCTGTCCCAAAAGCTATTAAAAGATGCAGTTTATCATGACTACTTCATCCCTCTTTACAGTTATGGACACAAATACTTCAAATGAATATATTATGTTCATTCATTAAAAGATGTAGATAAAAAAAAATTCCTACGCACTTTTCCTTCACTGTTGGTTAATGATAATAAACCAAAGAGTTTTTAGGCCACTGCCTGCTTCACAAAAAGGATTTAGTTTCCTTTTAAAATATCCCTAAAAATAACTTTTAGTATTTAGGCGACTGATCCAGGATAGAAACCCTTATTAAAGACTAATGAGAAGATTGCATGATCCTTTCAATTTTGGCTGTCACTGATTCCTAAGATATTAGAAATACCTGTCTACAGAATAAATATTACTACGATATTTAAATGTTATTTGTGTTTAATTGTTCATTATATATTACTGTTCTTGTACTCAAACATACAAAGAAACAAATTAAAAAATTATGATGCACATATACACTGCATATTGATATAAGGCAAACTTCTCTTTGTCAACAGCTATAAGAATATACAAGCTGCATGTGGTCTAGAATACAACTTGACTACTTTTTTTTTTATATTTTACAGCAGTTTACACCTTGGAAAAATAAGAAACTAAAAACAGTATCAAAGTCTGCTTAAAAGTGTAAAAGAAAATTACAGTGACTTGCTCTTTAATAAAGAGCACAGAGATACATCAGGTTAGAGTGTACAATTTATTGTCATAAGCTGGTCATTCATATCCTTTTGGTAAATTCACAAAGTTAACTCTTATACAAACCAGCACAAACTTAAAAATTCTCAACTTTCCTTATACAATATGTATTACAGGAATGAGAAAATATCCATGAACTACACATTATTTGTCAAGTTGTTGGCATGTAATATTCAACAAAAAGTTGTATCTGCAAACTTTTGCTATAACAGGTCTACTAGGGTACTTGCAAACTTTGTCATATCAGGTCTACCAGGGTATTAGCAAACTTTGTTATAACTGACCTGCCAGGGTATTATTAAATTTCTTTGAGAGGTTCAACATATGACATGCTGTAAATGAAAACAAGTTCCCAGATGAAAGATGTTACAACTACATAAAGATAACATATTAACATTTAGCAACTTCAGAGTCTATCAAACCTTTTTGATTTATAAAGAGTATTAAAAAAATTGTCAAACAGTCAAATGCTCAACGACTCTTGTAACTTCATATGATATTGCAGGTTTTTGATGATTATATCTGAGTTTAAGTATGGTATAATTTCAGCTGTGCAGATTCATCTTATGGTTAACAGCAGAGCTGGTGAATGCAAAAGGAAGTAGCACAATATGCATTACATATAAAAAGCTAAAGTTATGAAAGTGCAGATGTTTCCCCACAATCATACCAATTCCGTTGCAGTGGGGTTCCATATTTGTAACTAAGGTGGCATTAAACTACCATAAAAAATACTTGAAAATATTACCATAAACTACTGACTTACTCCACAGAAGACTCATCTAGTTCATTATGAGGAAACTGGCAGTAATTTTTTGTACTCACATGTGTATAGTTCACATGGACGGAGTGGTATACTTGGTGTTTAGCAATGATTTGCACATATCCATCAAAATAATTGCTACTAGATTACACAGGAAGATGTACAACGGAATTGGCTGTAACTATGGCAGTGGAGTTTCAAAACCTGGTGTCAAATAGTGGAAACAAGAGGAACCAAGCAGCAAATACATAAACAGTATTTATCTCAAAGAGGGTAGAAACATACGGTAATCTTCCCCATGTTGGTTTAACAAAGAGTTGAATGTAACCCGTAAGAAAGAGATTCAAACTGAGAACTAGATGTAAATGTTAGTTTTAAGTAGAGATACAAGCTCAGAAATGGCTTTAAATTTAAGTTGCAGTACTGGAGACATACATAGAAAAACTATTTTTACAAATACTTTCTCTGAATAATGAAGGAACAACTAAAATTATACTATGGGGTGGACTTAATAACCACTTAGTGGAGGAAAGTTTCTACAAGGGAAAATGTTTGCATCCTGGATCACTGTCTCATGATATACTTGATCTCATGAAGCACTCTATTAAAGGAATATGAACCACCATCTCAGATTAGTAATGAGCAATAAACACAAGCACAGTAAGTACATTTTTTCATGGGATTAAGACTTTAAAGCTATATGGCAAAAAATCACATATTTATAAATGCATTTTAATGACAGCAGCGACAAAGTTTAATTTCACCATTGATATTCCCAGGAACTTGGTCGAAATATGACTATAAAAAGAGTTGAAAATTGTAAATTATTTTTCTACGTGGTTCTTAATACTGAACCAGAAGGGTCTGGTTATATCACTTTCACAAAATGATTGCCTAATAATGATGTTTCTTACATGGAAAACAGCACCAACAGCAAAAGCTCACCAGCAGAATTCCAACACAATGTGACAATCAGTGCTGAAGTCAACTCTGCTCTGCATTGCACTATTAGATCCTTTTTATGCTACTGATTGCAACGTCAGGGAGGCCATTTTCATTCAGTAACACTACACTTAACACGCATACAACCATTCTTGCGACACATTAACTTATTCTTCATTGATTGTACATCTATCATATAACACACAAAACTAAGGAAAAAAAACATATACAAGGAGTTAACAACAACTAACATGTCACTATGCAATAATTAATTAACAGTTTCACATCCCCAGTTATGAATCAAGTTGAAATGCTTATGAGATAATTATCACATTACACATATTAGCCTGACCACAAAGGACGTTATACTGCATTTATTGAAGAGTAAGCATCTTCAAATCTGTATTTTAATACTAAATACACATCACAGTTTCACTAACTCTACTAAATATATGGAAATAAATTATAAAGTTCTCAGTATATAAGATGTTTATTAAATTGCACATTATTGAGAGAATGTAATACTGTATGGATACAATGGTAAAACATTCAGAGTCTTGAGATTCTTTATGAACTTTGTACCAACACCATTTGTTCTGCCAGTGTTCACCGACAAAGTTATAGTCTATGCCATTACATACACACAGTGTACAGTAAAGTATTAGCACAAATGTTCATGAGTAATATATGTATATATATATATATTCTCTATAAATTGCAGCTATTAAACATTAAGAGATCAGTTCAAGAGAAGAATAATTGCTAATAACATTAATTTAGGGCTTTCATCTGTTCCACAGTATGAACACCCATTGCTGACATCATATCCTGGAACACTGAGCCCTCGGTGGTCATCAGTATCTTGGGAGTATCAAACTCCTTGACCTGCAATAAAATATTTTTATAGATACCACATGCAGATTATATAAATTTACACATTTTACCTAAACCAAGTAAAAACACATCTAAAAAATATTCAAACTCAAGCAAATCTCCATAGGACTCCTAGAGTAAAGTTCAATATTAATAATCATACAAATTGTCATGCAGTGATTACAAGTAGTAATACAGAAGCAAAATGAATTTCAGTTACAGCATTACTGTAACTTCAGTATTTCACTTACCCTTCCTGCATCTAGCACCATTATTCTATCATAACTTGCAATGGTGTTTAATCTGTGAGCAATTGTAAGAACTGTGCTGGATGCAAAAGCTTCCTTTATTGTTGTTTGAATAAGATGATCTGTTTCTACATCAACAGATGCAGTTGCTTCATCTAAAAGCAGAATCTGCAAGATAACAATTGAAAAGTTTATGTTGCTGCTGCATATTGCATTAGTTGTTACCATTATATTTATTCTGATACTTCACTGTTTAATTCTGATATAGATTGACACCAGAACTATGATAATAAAGATTAACCATAATGTAACCAGACATTATAATAATGTTATTTTTGTAACTCAAACTGGTCAGCAACACTACAGCATGACTAAGAATCAAGAAGTCAAGAAGTAAATGCTGCCTTCCCAAAAATTTTAAGTATTTGAGGTAAATATCTTAGGAGTTTAAACATATAAATACAATACATAAAAACCTGTAACAAACAATAACAAATTTGTATACAGAATTTTTATATTTAAAATTTGGCTGACATTCAAAAGTCAACTTAATAAAACTTAACAAATAGAAAAACTACTCATTTCAGCTTTGATGCAGATGGACCGTAAAATAATGAAGGCATCTTAGCCGAAACTCGCATGAACCTTCCACAAAACTATAATCCTTACAGAGTTGTTAGAATCTACAGATGTACTATAAAAATATAATATATTAAGTTACGGTGTATCAGAGCTGAAAATTAAATCTATAGTTTTGGGAAAAGGAAATAAAATCCCATAGAACACAATGACGAAGAAACATGTTACAACAGATGACTGGCACTGTACATTTCAAAAAATGCACCTTATCAAAGTAAAAGCAAAGAAAAAAGAAAGTGGCAGTGTATGGGGAGACTTCAGTGCTGGTCCTGACTGATTTTCCAGCACCATTGACTAGTATTACCAGTTTACCAGAGTACACATGAATGAACGGCATACTTAAATAGAGAAGTGATGGTTGAATTGCTAAAATTGCGTAGGAATCATCTGATTCTGAAAGTCTGGATGTTGGTGAATTTCACAACTGAAGTTCACAACATAATATGCAATCCTCCCTAACCAACTTTATTCACACTAAGTGATATCCTTACATAAACCAAAAGGTCCAGATTTTATTTAAAAAAATTACTCTATGTAAAGTTAAGAACAACTTTAGTGATGCCAAAATAAATATATACCAGAAGTTCTAAAGCTCTCACGTATTCTGCAATATAACTCATGCAGAACTCAAAAGATGCAGATTTGGTAAGTGTCTGACTATATAAAAAAAATTTTGCACTATACTGGAAACACCATACGTACTCTACTATTCCTCAAAAGAGCTCTTGTGAGGCAGATCAGCTGACGTTCTCCAACAGAAAAGTTTTCTCCTGCTGCTTCCACTGGAGACATGAGACCTTGTTCCTGTCTCTGAACAACTCCTTTTAAGTGTGAACGCTCAAGAGCTTGCCAAACGGCATCGTCTGAATGCTCGTCAAATGGATCCAAGTTGTATCTGTGCATAATACATAGTCTTGTAAGAATAATATGAAACAACCTTCTTTGGGTACATACACTATCAAAAATAAATATGCAAATCAGGAGAATTGTATAAAACTAATCATATCTTAGAAAATCATGGCCAGTTCATAAGTTTACAATACCACTTCCCCTCATTAGAAGAGATGCTGTCACATGGACATTAATCCAGATCTGTACACCAGAACTAACCTGATTGAACCTTGGAATAACACAGGATCTTGTGGAATGACTGAGATACTAGAACGCAAAGTATGAAGACCAATGGTGCTAATATCAACACCATCAATAATTACACATCCAGAATCAAGCTCCGCCAAACGTAGCAAGGTTGATATTAATGATGATTTACCTAAAAAATTAGAAAAAATTGGTAAGACTTCACAGTAAAATCTCCTAATGTATTGAATCTAAATTTCCTTACTCTGCAGTGGACAACACATACACAATAGGTTATAGAAAATTTATTGTTCAAGTGTATCACATATTTCTTACTACCACAATATTGCAACTGTATTTCAATACTGCATATGGTATATAAAACTAGTGATAAACTTGTCTGGTAAAAAATTTTAAAAATTTTGGTTTTCACATTTTCTTTCATGTATTGTGTACTTTACGTGATAGTTTACCTTCTTTTCTTTCCTTTATTTTTTTTTTTTTGCACAATTAAAAAATAACAAAGGGAGTTCCAAGTTGTTATCAGATATCTGGTAACCGAGTCACTTCTGATGTAATGGAAAGAATATTCAGAATGTACCATGAAGTGAGTACCTTTCAGATGCAGTACATGAAATACAAATACCACTATACTTATTCATAAAGAGCCAACAAATTCAGTTCAGGTAAATACATACCAGCACCAGTACGTCCAATGATACCAATTTTTTCTCCATCACATATAGAAGCACTGATACCATGAAGAACCAAGGGTAGCTCAGGGCGATACCTGAGTTTGACTTCTTGCAGTTTAATGGTTCCTGTCTTTGGCCATCCACGAGAGGGCTGAGTCTCCTTGATTTCCCTTGGGGCTTCACTGGGTAATTCCTGTAAACAAGCAATTTGCATTTAGTACATATTAAGGCAGTCATCTTTACACATTAATTCTTGCAGTTACAGTCATACCTTAAAACTTTGAATACTCTCAAAAATATATTTATGAACAATTATCCTTCCCCCATAATTGTTCATAAATATATTTTTGAGAGTATTCAAAGAAGAAAATATTTATTTTAACTGGAGAATGATGCCGTGGGAACACAGCAAATAAAATATCGTCCAAACCTGCTGATATTATGACTTACACATCTGTTTGTTCTCTTGGGAATTCCATTGTTGTTCTTTTAAAAGAGGATGGTGTACTCTAACCCTTACTCATTCTAATAGTTTTCTCTTTATGATAGAAACTAGAATTTCATGTAAATTCTAGTACTGAAGTCCGTGTTTTGTTCTTAACAATATGTGGTCATTGTGAGTGAATCACAAAGAGAAGAAGCTTTTGATAACTTCGAGAATCATATTTAGAGTACAAAAGTAAAGCATGTAAGATATGAGAATCTTTAAGCACATTTTTAAATTAATATTCCTCAATTATATATATAATTGAGGAATATTAATTTAAAAATGT
>BDMR012750632.1:0-11980 GCA_002091895.1 Caridina multidentata
TTTATTATGCTTTTTAATTTTTTTTTATGTGGGGTAGAGTTTGCAGAATTTTGAGGGTAAATTATGTTGTAAACTGATTTAAGGAGTCGAGAGTAGTACAACTGCACATGATAAATTAGGCATTAAATAGATATATGCAAGATAGAAATGTGAATAGCAGTGTGATCTTGCTGTATTTTTCTGGTAACTTCTCTTTATCCTTAAATATCCAACATGACTGCATTTAATTTTGGCAGCTAACATTGCACTGAATTATTGAAATTATCTGTAATTCAAAATATCGTGTTGTGCCTTGGAAAGCTGTCTATCATATACTTTGGGGTATATTTGGTTGTCAAGTAGTTTCTCAAGTAGAGTGCAGTACTATTATTGTGAGAAAGAAATTATTTTTACATTATTAAGTGTTTACATGCAGCTCTGTGTATTTATGATATTATTTTCCATTATAGTACTGTCTCCCATAATGATATACATACATCACGTTGTAATATTTGAAGTTTATTGTGTACCATCGTGAGAAGTTTGTACATGTGCAACAATGCTACTTAAAGTAAAAGTCTCATGGCTGTAGTATTAAGAATGCAACAGTGTTTTCAAACAAGGCAGATACTAAGCCAAAAGCTTAGTATAGGATCACACAGTAATTATTATCCCTTTTAAGTAAGAGTTTCTTGCATAAAAAGTCTAATAATATACTCCTTTCTCTTGGTACAAGAATACCGAGTATAATTTGCTGTTTTGATAAGCATATCCTCAATTAAGTTTAGACATTTTAGCAGTTTAAGAATGCTATTCTTATTGTAAGTCTTCCCCTTTTCTCTGGGCATCAGTGTTATTCATTGCACTTCAAGATACTGTAGCCTTTCCTCATGAATTTCATTATTCATGATTTCTTAAAAAACCTATATTCAGATTTTTACTACAGTGTGCCTACTGCTGAAATTACTGGACATAACATTGTAGGCTTTTGTTTTAATTCTCCTTCATTCTAGTGTGTATGCATGTCTGTATTTTCTATAGCTTCCATGTGTTTATTGCATGAATGGCTTAACCCTTTGGATGATTCACATGAAAGTATTTTCATTCCAATAAATGGCCATATCCAAGCCAGAACGTTTAAATGTATATGAATCCATGTTGAAAGCTAATGAGGATACAGCATTTATAATGTTGAAGGATATTTTCAAAATTTATAGCCAGCAGTATGATATTTGTGCATCAAATTTTGTCATAATGATAGAAATTTGCTTGATAGCAGTTTGAAAAGTCACACAAACTCATAGTATTTCTAGTCAAAGGGTTAATGTCTTCCAGGATAACTTGCTTTATTGGGCTTGAGACCCCATACAACAGTCAGTTACTTTCATTGACTTGCAACAAATTTATCTTCTTCTGTTCTGTAGAGTCTGCTGAGTTCAGTCTAGAGCTCAAAACTATTTCTTATGTGAATGATCACTTACTCTATCCGAACTGTAGCACATATACATCCTAACAAGATGATATAGCAAGGGGCCTTGGGTGAGAATGCTTTGAATTATCTTCCAGACAGTACTGAGTGTACTAATACCTTCAGCTTATGACATCAGGTTTACTGTTTGCACTTATGAGTCTTGTGTATGTCAGTTCAAATTTTTGTGGTATGAAAAAATTATTGCTCAAAGGAAAGTATTATTATTGGTGGTAAAAACAGTAAGCTTTGATACCTTAGTGCATGCCTCATAGTGATGTAAGTAGCTGTCGTCCCGTGGTTGTTGTACTGGTGTAGTGCAACAATCGCTGTCCAATCTATATTTACTTGTTCTCGTCTCTTTTTCGTAGCAGCATATGGGAGCTACTAACGGATAAAACGGTGAGTTAGTCTGTATCAGACATAATGTGGCAGGAAGTATTATTTTCCCGGTTTTATGTGTTTGCTGTGTTGATGTTGTCTTGTGTTGTGTTTTTGAGGCACCACTCCTTAGAAGCTAAACATGTAGTAATCCTTTAATCTTCAAGTATGAATTTCTGAAAAAGTTTAGAATGCCTAACAAGTTTTTGTAAACCAGAATTAGAGTACTACACAATATGACAAAGTAATATTAAAGTTACATAGTAATGACAATTACAAATATATTATAAATAGAATATTCCCAAATGACTAAAAAAATTCAAGTACTGCAACTATGTGGTTGATCACTAGGAAAAAAAATATTCATACAGAATTTGCAATTATATAACTTAGTCATCCTGTGTAGGAGTGGTTGTCTGTTTTGTGGGGCATGTAGCCTTTCAGATTCTACAGTCCCTCTATTATTTGTCTTTTAGATTTTTTTATTATATTATGTTTCTTTTTGAACACTCATTTTTATATGCTTTAGTTCCTTTTTATAAAGTATAAGGATATATTTAATGTTTAGTGTTTTTCCATAAATGGTTATAAACTGGTATAAAATTACATGTAACTGTAGTCCCTGTGCACTGTTGTGTATCGGACTATTTACACTTAGAAGTAATAGCACCATTCAATATGTTGCACTGCAAGATTTAATGCCTGTTATTAATCCAGACTATACCTACTAGTTGCTAATGATCTTCTTGGTGTAGTATTGTTGATATTTTCATCACTAACCAACCCCAGATCCCCATAAAGTAAACTGCTAATGCTTAGTGTATTGTGGAAAAAATTTGTAACTTCCCCTCTGAAGAAGTGAATGGCGGTGCTCATATAAGACAGGTATTCCTGTGCATTACACATGTTCTTGGTACTCCAGATTACAGAGAGAACGAGCGCAAGCGGCAGAAAGAGAGAAAGTGGGCCAAGTGTGTCAGGCGGCGGGCCAGGGGTGCCAGGGACCAGCAGCGGGGGGAACAGCAGTGGGGGCAGCCGCAGTTCAGCAAGCCCTCCATCCCCCGCCCCTTCTCCATCAGCTCCCTCCAGCACGGGCGGGCCCCTCATCGGAGCACTCCCACAGAGACACCGACCCTTTACTCTCGAGCACAGCCCATGCACCTGACCAGTAAGTTGAAGCTTCTGAAGAGGTTTTATTTTTAATATTCTCTCTTCAAGAAATAAAAAGAGAAAAAATCCACTCTTTAATGTAAGGAGTGTAACATTGTGTGACTATAACAAAAACACTTGGTATGGAATTACAAAGTCTAGGGGAAAGATTTGCTGGAGTAGATTTGCTGCATATATTTCCCTTGCACTTTGTGTTTTGAGTCAATTTATCCCTATAAAGTTACAGTTAAGCCCTTTTTTTTACATTGATGTTTTATATAGTGAGTAAAGACAGGATTAAGACCTATTGTTTACTTTTGTTATGGTCACTGAAATAAGATTGCTAGCTTTCTAAGACCTGGTCTAGACAAACACTTCCTTTTTTCCCCTCCTAAGGTCAGTGGAACTCTGTCATAGCTGTACTAGCTATGAAAAGCACTGCTTATCCAGCATTTGAATCTTGACATTCCATCATATTTTTCACCATGCTGTGCCCATCATGAATTAAAATACACCTCTCTCAAACTAGTTCTTGAGGAGAATGACCTCTTGCAAATAGAAAACTAAAGATCTAGCAAAACTTCTTCTCCACAAGAGCTCATCTCCCCAGCCAGCATACAAATATCTCATGGGAGATACTTGATTGGCATGCCACAAGTACTGTTTTGACTAAATTGACACATATCAACATATTCCACCTGTAAAAATTGAAAGATGATTATATATCTACTGAAGTCTGATGAACCAATGAAAAATTTAGAGGGCCATATCTCAAAACTGGGTTTCTGTACCTTCTAAAAGTAATTCACACTTTATTTATGCACCAGTTGTAATGAAACAAAAGCCAAAAGAAAGTGAAAATGTAGTAGGATAAAAGTGCAGAGAGTACACTTTTTTTTTAATATGGGTACATGTAAATTTTTACTAAATATCTTATTCTAGTTTTTTTCAGGAAAATTTAAAACCTCAAAAAACTTTATTTCTCGAAAATGAAAATCTATTTCAGAATTCTGCTAGTATACTTTCATACATAAGTACACTATCTTTCAGGAGAGAAAAAATCAGCATCATAAACTTTATACTAAAAGAGAAATTGAAATAAAAAAAAAACTTATGAATATGGAAAAATCATGGTAGAGGTAAAAGTAGATTGAGCTACAGCCTTCAAAATCTGTAGGAAACTTATTCAAAAGGTTTTAAAGGCTAGTGAAAAATTTTAAACAAATCAGAAAATTTTTAGTGGTGGGTGGGTGTGCAGCCAGACACTCCCTTTAAGCCTTATTTAATCCTGCATAAGTAGATAGCCAATGCTACAAAACTTGTTAGTTCTTAAAAGCTGCTTTTGGAAGATAGTACAGTCTTTTGATGTATGTTTTTTTAATAATAAAATTCAAGGTTATAACAAAGGGCCAGCATGGAAGAACCTTTAGTTTTTTACTCTCACACACTTCTACATAGCTTATTTTTTATTTGGGATTCATGGTATTTTTGGATCACAGAAGTTGGATTGGAGAAGTAAGAATGTATTGTAAATGATCTTACCTCAGTGTTTACTGCAGTGGGTATTAAATGGTTGATTGGTTTTAAAGTCTGTTTCTAAACATTCTTTAATTTCACTCTTATCAGATAGGTTATAGAAAATCTCTCTGTCAGATAATATATTAAATATCCATATTACAGTATTGACTCTGTTTTCTTATATTTACAATATATGGAAAAGAACTGTATTTATATGATTTTTTTTTTAATCTTACAGAACTGACCATCAGGACTGTCATTGAAGCCATTGGAAAGGAGAATTGCAAAATATCCTTGGAAAAAGGCAAACTGAATCTGAAGCGGCGGTGGTCAAGTGTTTCTTGTGGACAGGACCTGACAAGTGTTTCAAGACTTAGTGTTCATAATGGTGCATCATTTCAGTGGATGGAGATGCCTAGAGCTCTCTAATGAGGAAGATAAATGTGGCTCAGTTGTTGGTAATGTGTTGTCACACCCACTGTGAACTTGAAAGATGCAAGGAGAAGGGACAGAATAAACTCTGCCACTGGTATGCTCCACCTCTAATGACTGTAATGAGTAGAAAAAGATTTGTTTGAATGTGATTTGCCTTTCTGATAGCAAAGCTATAGTTATTTCAGTGCATGTGAAAGGGAATTTGTTGTTTTCCATTGAAGTGAATGTATAATGATTGTAGGAAAATTATACTGTATTATGCTGCAAACTACTTTCTAAATTCAGAATCAGCATATCTCATCAGCTGATCCCAAGCTAACATCACTGCCTTTTATGATGATTTGCTTAAAAGGGAGTTTCATCTCTAATCTTTCTGCTTAATTCCCCAGAGATGAAAATTTGGATTGCTAAAGGATATAGCTTCAGATCTGTAATGTTTTGTTTAACAGTATTATATTTTTATCAAGAGGAAGTCTTGATATAGCTCCTTAATTTGATACTACCTCATTTACAAAGTACTTATTAAATGATATACAGTACCCTGTATATGTACACCATGTTGCATTTTATATATACAACCATCTGTCCAGGTGCCATCTCTTTTAACCAAAAATA
Organism: Caridina multidentata; assembly: GCA_002091895.1. Taxonomy (NCBI): domain Eukaryota; kingdom Metazoa; phylum Arthropoda; class Malacostraca; order Decapoda; family Atyidae; genus Caridina; species Caridina multidentata. The sequence goes on from BDMR012750632.1 coordinate 5,546, forward strand.
ACTTGCCAAGTAGGATTTGAAAGGGTTTCTTAAAGTTACAAGAGAAAAATAATCTTTCGTTAACTGCCTAGTAAAATTTAATGATTTTGTACAATAGTCAAACATTTGTACAGATTGATTGCCAGGAAAAGATGGTACTCACTTCAATTGCAAAATTATGAAAGAAATTTGGTGGAATATAGTACTAGCTTGATAAAAGAGTATATACCAGTAAATGTGCATCAGTCAATAATTCTTATACTTTTATGTTACTTATAAATACATTAGGTTGGAATCTAGCACATGTTTATGAGTAGATGTTTATGTATATTATACCTGCATAGGCTGTATATATATTTATACAGTATAGAATCGAAAGTTACCTTTCGCGGTACTGTACCTGTTCAATTTTAGCAATCAGACATGTCAGTGACTTGGAAATTCTGTATTACGTATTGAAATATACTTTACACCTATTTCTTATTTGTGTTCAGCTAGTAAATAAAAATTCTCTCAAGATATACAAGGTTACAGGTTTAAATAGTCTTCTGGATAGATGGTTATCATTAAAATGTGACATGTAATCATGTTCTCATATGGGGTATAAAGTACTTCAGAAATATTAACTTTTAATGATAGTTTTCAAGAAGTTTAAAAGCCAAATTTTATATGTGTCCATTGGTACACATCTGATGGGGAGCTGCTTTTATGTTATTATAGTTGTTTCTTTAAAACATGTTGAATAATTCAAGCATTGTACAAATTATTCCCATGCATCACTGTAGCGAGAATAGTGCATAAAACAGGAAGGCTTATATGGCAATAATACAGCATAATGTTATTGAAGATAAGTTCTTCCATAATATTACTTTGGCCTTAATATTTGTTTGAAAATATGTATTTAAAATATTTATACATTATTGTCAGAAAAAGAAACTATTTTTAAAATTGATATACTTGATATTCAGTGTCATCAGAATAGATGGAAAGTTTTCCCCTTATATTTTGACATATGAATTTCTTATATACTTAGAGATGATAGCTTGAGCTAATATGCTTTCAGTGAGCACTGATAAATTTGAGTAAGTGAAGCTTACTGGTGCATATACTATACATATGTGTGTTATCAGGACTGAATCAGCCTGTGTGTGAAAAAGTGAGTGTGTTGTGAACAACATCACTCGCTGTTGGCTGAGGCTTAAAAGGAAAAAAATCTAATGACTAAAAACATCACACTGTTGAAGCTATGGTACAAAACAGTCCAGGGTGTTTGAGGGCTGCATCCCACCCCCCCTTCCCATAAGAGCACTGAACAAGAGCTCCGGTGATGCACTTGTGGTGTTTTGTGGTTCAAGATTGAGGCCGGTCCTCCCAGTACCACAGAGTCCTGGTTTGTTGTAGTGGGTGGCTAACCATGACACCTCATCTAGTCCTCCCCTCCCCTCCCCTTGTAGCCATCAGTTAGTGATTACCCACGTTTTTCTACTAGATGAACATTAGTTAGGCATTATGCTTTTTAATGAGAATAGAGAAGGGAAGTATTTTTCATTCTGCAGTGCTTGATTCAATCTTCCCTAAGGAATATCTATTTTTCTTGCTCGAAAACAAAAGATTATATCCTAAGGGCCAAGAATATTGCTGGATGTCTGACCAGTCTAGGTCCATTTTCTCTCATTCATAATAGCTAATTATGTAGAGACATACCAGCTTATAGAATTAAATGTCTTTAGACTCAAAGTATATGCTTATTTTTCTTTACTGATTTTCCTCTTTGAGTCTAGAGACTTCTTTGTCTTCTTCATTGCTCTACAATATACTGCACTGAGCATTCCTGTGCTCTGTGTACTACTATATAGAATATTTGATCCCAAGAGTGTTTTTTGCATGAACGTTTGATTCACCCTTGTGATCAACTGTTTATTTTTCCCCCATTCTCATTCCTCTCTGAGAGTCAGAAGCTTGGCAGAGTGGCTTATTAAAGTAAAAAGGTGGATCACAAGATCTGCAACCTATTTATTTTGTTGTGAATTTTAGAAATTCACTGCCAGCATTTATTTTGAAGACTTAGTCCAAAAGTATTACAAGTATGTAGAAAGCAGCAAAAGTTCACACTATTTTCAGAATAAAGTAAATTGTAGAGAATTCAGCATAGAAATTGTAAAAAAGAAAAATATTTTTCATTGGAATTGTAGTTCATAAAAGTTATATAATGCACTTCATATGAAAGTGAAATCTTTCAAGATTCTAATCACCAGTACTTATAGTTATTGATTATATCCTGTTTCCAAGATGAGGAGATAAACTGCAACGATTGCCTCTTCATTTTCTCATAAGTAAACTAAGCAAGTACATTTTCACACTTATTGCATGTTATTATAAGAAAATTTTTCATTCAAATGGTTCTCCTGTGCACAAAGGTTGATGATGAGGGCATCTCCTGTGATTGTGTTACAATTCAGGTTCAGTAATATTTTCTTTTGACTAAAGAGACATGATACTGTACAAGAAAATTATGGTAAGATATAGTAAATCAGTATTTTCTGCAAAGTATTAACCAGTTTCTGAAGCTTGCTTTGTTTAAATGCAAGTGATTGTAGATGCAGTGGAGCCAGTAAGTCTCCTCATAGTTATTTTGGACATAATTTTATTTCAAGCGAAATGAAACAAGTAAGTGATTTAAACATCTGTAGTACTTTATAATCAAAATAAAAAAAAAAAGAGTATTAAGTTTACAATGTATTAAAAGTACTTTTGGTACAATTTTAGAGTGAGATTCAGTAAGCCCACAGTAAATCTTCTCAAACAACTTAGCAGACCATTGGAAATGGGCATGTAAAGGACTAAAATAGGACTCCTTCACCATAAAAAATGGTATGCTAAGATGATGAGACACAGCAGTTAGCCAGTCCATGCTTTTTGGCAGTCTATTTTTCTGGCAACTTATTTTATTCTCCATCTGTAGTTTTAGAGGACCCCCCCTCCCCCAAAAAAGTAGATTTACAAAGTTTTTGTGCTCTGACAACCCAAGACAAAAATAGAATATGAAGAAATAATTTAGATTATACTAATAAGACTGACTCTTAAGGAATATTTCTGACATTTCATGATAAAATGACAATGTCTTGGATTTTCATAAGCCAAAGACTACGTTTTGATACCTTGCCAGGAAAGACGCTCAGAACCTCTAGTAAGAGGACATGTAAAGAGCCAAGTATCAGGAAAGTTCTTGTACATAAAGCACTGTATATTACTCCTAAGATTTAAAACCTTTTAACATCCACACGATGTACATAGCTGTTGATCATGTTATAAATTTTATTCTCTATTAACTGATTGAAGACTGTAGCGAGTCTTAAGACAGATTCTTCTCTGAAACATTTTTCTTGTTTGCTATTCCTGCAACTTTTTCCTAGTCTCTCTAAAATGTGACAAACAATCCAAGAATTTATGGGATGAGAATATTGTGTTGTTAATTTCTGTGATAATTAAAAAAAAATCTATAGTTTTTGAAGTTAACTGTTGTCTTTATAATGTTACTAAGCTGAAGGTCTTGGGTACAATGCAGTCTCCAATAGATACAAAGGTAGTACTGAATCTTCCCATGAACAATTAACATTTATTCCTGCCTTATACAGTAATTGGAGTTTGGTGGAGTCTCGTACTAGAATTTTGCTCATTGAAAATGTCATGCTCATAAAATAGAAAAAAAAATTATTCTAATTTCATATCTCTCTTGTAACCATTCATACATCTGATGTAAATTAATGACACTAAAACATAAATACTTAAGCCACTTATAATTGCTCACCATGTTTGCTATTTAACAGCACAAGCTTCATCCTTAACCTAGCTGCAGTTCTATTTTTTATTCTTGACATGTAAAATCATACTACATTACTCTTCTTACATGTAATGTTATTCAAGGAAAATTTGCAGTCAGAGCATATTTAATTGGTGGCATAAGAGCAGGAAAAAATGATGGACAAATTTTAAAAATTTTGTATACAGTACTTGTGAAAAAAATATTTAATTTCTATACTTAATCAGCATCTTAGGCCAGTCTGTCAATACTACTGATCTGATTTTATTTTTATACAAGTGTCAAGTCCAGTAGTAAAACTCTGTCATGTTAATTACTTGAATGTAAATGGTTTGTTACTTTGTATAATTCTTTCTTATTTTTTTATTCAGTATTTAAGGTCATTTTAGGAATGTTGATGAATTTTGCAATTGGAATAGAATAAAAACTGGATTGCGTCACAGACTTTGCATTTTCTTATCCTGGTTATAGTCATTGCAAATAATTTTGAGGTGAAGATTAAAAACACTATCATATACCATTACAATAAGCTGAGTGTGTCTGATAGGTGTTTTCATGGTGATGGACTGAATTCTGTACATGGCATCTGTAAAAGAGAAACATCCCTCAAAGCAGGAAAAACAGAATAAATAAAAGTACCTATACACTGAAAATAAGATGCAAACTCAAATGATCAAATCTTTCTAATCTTTATGGTTTTTGGATGTTATGTAATGAAGTTTCAGAAGTGGAAAAATCACTACTTTCAAGTGTGTCCAAAACTGTATGTGTTTAAGCTACCTGCAGGTTAAATAGTGTATTTTACTAAGGAGAGCCCAAGCTGGAAAATTAAATCACATGAGTTCTGGTGTAAAAATGCATTATCAAATAATAAATTTTCAAGTGTTTAATGTTTTACCTTATTAAGAGTTGTTGATATCAAGATTGCATCCAAGAGGCTACCAGTGATACCAATGGATACTACTGAAGATTGAAAGATGTTTTAAAATACTTGAAGGCAATACTACTTGTAAGCAAAGCTGTACTAACATAAAATGAAAGTTACCTTATTACCATAAGAGATTACATTGCTATGATAAAGGAGGTTTAAGTTATGAAAAGTACATTTTGTAATTTCTTCTATTCTGTCTGCTTACAAAAAGCAAGTGTAATCCCAGCACTGCCACTAGCTCAAGAGAAATACCAAAATAGTTATCTTTAAGAATTCATAATTTACTTTAAGAATTGCAGCAGATATGGAAGGCAACAAATAAAGAAGACAAAATCATGATTTTTGAGACCTGATGTTATTAGCTAATCAGCTGTGTTACCCTTTTGCTCACCATCTTCCCAGATTATCAATGTCCTGTATATCAGAGCTAAGTAGAGAACAACAGCAGGTGAGAAAGGTGGGACTTGGAAAAAAAGGACTACAATTTTTCAAAATTATGGCTTATGGAGCTCTAGACCTCAAATTTTACTGCATCTTCCATATCATCCATGCAGGTTGTGACAACAAGACAGTGAATGAGCACCTCTAAAGTAAACAGGAGAAAGGAAAGTATGTGTTGAAAGAAAATGAATGTCAATAGTAAATATGGTAAGTTAGCAGTGGCCCTGAATAGGGAAGCTCAAGTGGGCAGCATTTACTTGAGATTCCTTACTCAGGTCCACTTATAATTTCCACTTGTTCTGTCATGACTATTACAGTCTTTGGTCTGTCCTCTAGAGAACTCTGTTAAATTTAGGCGTTGGATATGTTTCATCAGCAGGAGTCACAGCATTTTTCATTTAGGGGAAAACAAAATGATGCTAGGCTGTTCTAAACAGGTTCAGTTACTCCAGCTGGATGTTTCAGTACACATTTAGTGGTACTTCCTCAGTTCGCAGAGATGGAAATAAGGGACAAACATACAGACATTATATATTACATTACACAGCATAATACACAGTCTGGCAAGGTTGAAACTATAGAACATGTGTAAATAACAGTTCCAAAACATGCTAGCACTTACAAAAATCCCTTGCACAAAGACAAGACAGACAGACACATGCACACATCTGAAATAAACAGTGGAAGGGAACTTTAGCAAAATCGACATAAACTACAGAGGTAGTCCAACACTTGGCTGATGAGATTCCCTTACAGGGAAAACCAAAGGAGGGCCAGATTATGGGTATTACTTGGGAGGAGTAAAACTTTCAGAATCGCAGTGTATTCCCTGAAAGGCATATAAATGCAATACTAATCAAAACTTACACCTGAGCTACAGGGGCTAAGGTATGAGGAAAGGTTGAAGGGGAGCTAGACCTGCTGTCATTCCTGTGCTTAAAATCAGGTAATAGCAATTAGGTAATAACAAATACATATAAACTCTGAGTACAGTTGGCTTCATGAATTTTGGTACACTCTGGGGCAAGATAAGGACATGTCTGGCAGCTCCACAATTTAGCAAATAATTTCTTGTTTGCCAAACACACGGAAATTACCTTCTTCTTTCCAGAGGGATCGTCAGATGAAAGAAAGGAGAGACTAGATTACCCTAAAGGAGATTACAGGGAGTTAAATGGGCATTTTCTAAACACATACTGGCATCAAGTTCTGGGTGATAAACTTTTGCAACAAATGTATGAGGCCTTTTGCATGGAGTATAAAA
>BDMR012750633.1:0-11997 GCA_002091895.1 Caridina multidentata
TTTAATTATTAATTTAAAAGTTAATGAGATCCATATTAAAAAAATGTACAAGCACCTACACTGGTGAATCAACTGTGATTTCAGTAAATGTATGTTTTCTTCTTTTTTAGTTGAGGTTCAATCCAGCAATTTCAACTTCCAAATATTGTACTTACATTCAGAATACTCTGAAAACTATATTCACATTCATCTATACAAAACAGTTCTCTAGATTCTCGTTCTAAACACTAAAAATAGTGAAAAATATCTTAACCTATGACGGCAGTGCAAAGAATGTCACAGTCAAGGTGTTAATTAGTGATCACACTTTTATGTATCTTAAATACAAAAGCTTATTTACAATATTTGTCACAGAACTAAGATGACTGAGTGGGAATTAGATTTGCAATAATACATCGTTAACATCACCAAACATACATATATTACTGTTCTTAAAGCATACAGTATAATCCGAGCTGGTGATATTCAAGTGCTCACACATAGATATTGCCATCTTTCATCCCATCATAGTCCATTTTACTTAAGTTTCTTTTCTATCCCCTCTCATAGATTCAATCTTCGCACATATCTTCAGAGCAGGTCCAAGTTTCATAGACATAGCAGACATTAAATGATCTGCTTTAAGAAGCATCAGAGCCTGACCATCAATCTCTTGAAGGGCAAAGTCCTCTGCATATTCTTTGCAGCCCGGGAGGTTTTGGATGAAATCCACAACATCTTTCACCTGAAATACCAAAGTAACAAAAAATGCATCAACAACAAAATCTTTTTTTTCTGATTCACAACAGCAAACAGATTTTGTTTCATGCTGTATTTAAAATTACGGCCTATTACATTCCAGAAGGATGAAATCGCTGAAATTGGTAAATTATGTAAGAAAAGAGTGAATATGAATCTGAAAAAGTCTACTGCAAAACTCTGTATCTGTAGTATGAAGAAACATAGACAGTAAACAAACTGAGTGATGTTCAAATCTCATTACCGTAATATTATCAGGGTGAAAACATCTATAAGAAAGATGGTATAAAGGAATTCTATTTTAGTTAAAAGAAAATTGATATGAAGCAAAATTATTAACTGCATTTTCTCAAACAAAAGGCTGCAGATGTGATATATTCAAATTTATTCAAATCAAGTAGGCCCAAATAACTGAAATGGAATAGTCTACAATAACTATAAACCCACATCAAATCAGTTCTCTAACTTTTTTACAAAGAAAAGCGACCAGCTATTAATCATACTGGTAAATATTACAGTGGTCTTAATCAGCTGATCAGAACAACACACAAACTCATTTGTCTGCCTGGAAGATTATTACAGAGATTTTGTCATCAGTTGTAACTACAAGGCTACGTTTCTATCATTTAAATTGCATTCTTTGTTGAAACACCGTCTTTTTGAGATTTTGTCATGAATATTTGTTGAGTTTAGTAAATTTTTATTCCCCAAATCTGGTTAACTGAAGACCCCTCAAGGACACTGGTTTTTGTCTAGTCCACTAACTATATACAGTGTTCCTGGGGTATGGGAAAAATGTTTGCTTTAGAAGGTTCTGCACATGCAAAAATGTTGTCAACAGGCACAGCTCTTAATTTTTTTTTTTTTTTATTGTCTGCTGGTTGTGCAGACAATAGTAGAGGTCATAGCTGAGAAAGGTTCTGCCAGCATGAGATGCTGAATGTAGAGGGTGGGCCTTTTGATGAGAAACTCTAGTAAGAATTGGAGTATAATGTTTGCAAAATAGATAAAACCTTTGTGATGGATGAATTTTGAGAGAGGAAAAGGTAGCATCACCAACAGTTATGAGATAAGCACATGTATGGTGTTATTTAGAAAGAGAGAAAGGCAGCCATCAAAAACAAAGTCTAGGAGATAACCACACCCCAAACCTTACCGTCCATTTAAGAATATCCACTCTATGAGATTTGGCTGGTGATTCTGGTACAGATGATCCATCATCTTCTCCATCAGCCATTTCTTCAGATTCCATATGACCTTCAGTATCTTGCATTTCTGCTATTTCTAGTTGTGAATGAGTATCGTTTTCCTCTAAACTACCATCTTCCCGCATTCTTTTTGCTGGGGGTTCTTCTGGGTTTTTGAAAAGCCCAATCCTCTTGGAGCAGCCAACATTGTACCTAATTAAAAGATAAAATTAAGTATCATAATGCTTCTGAAAAAATTCTATGGGACAAAGTACTTTTATAGCTTTTGTCATTTTAAATTCAGAATAAAATTAGAATTATAAAACCATTCAAAAAGAAATTGGCATATCAAAATTCATGAAACAGATAATGTAGAACCCAAAATCATGTTTGTTTTATCTTGATGGAAAAACATCACCTTCCTGATAAACACTAATAAATTCTTTTTTCGTATGATTCATACCCAGTTTCGTCCAGATCAAGTTTGTTATTTCTTTGAATAAGATAAGAGAATTCATAGTTTTAAGTAAAAGCATCCAGGAAACAGTAATAGCATTGAAACTATGATAATACCAGTATTTCTATAAAAAAGTTATAAGAACATAAAAACAGTTCTACTGAATATATTGTACCAATGACTAAAGAACATTAAATACAAGGTTATTGTTTACCTTTTAGCACAGGATGTACTACAGAATCTCTTGGATCTTTTAAACTTCGAACGCAAATCTGTCTTTCCACAAAACTCGCATTTTGCTGTGTCACCTTTGGGAGATGTGGAGGTTAATTCACTTGCCTTTTTTCCTTAAAACAAAAAAAAAGAGCAAATTATGAGATTCTGAAAATGCTGCGAGTGAGTGATAAAATTTTCTTGCAGAAAAGTGTGAAAATACTTTTCATTTGTTTATGAAACCCTTTCAAATCAACAGCCAAAGTACCGTAATAACAGTCACAATAAAAATAAAACAACAGTTAAAAACATTTCTTTAAAGGCAATAGCAGTCCAAGGATGAAAATACAGTTGAGAGAAATGTTTAAAGTCTATGAAATGAGCCTCATTTCATTTAAATGGAAATGGCAACCCCGAACAGGGAATAAGCTGGGATAAAGAAAGAAGGAAGTTATTCATACACAAATAAATACAATAGCCCCCAACAACCAAAATGATTAAGTCATAACACAAGAAACAACAACATTATATCCCAATATTACTTATGTAAATACATATAAAGTGTGCGCACCAACAGTCTTAGCAGAAGACATTCCAAACTTATCAAAAAACACACTATGGTAACAATACTTCAGCTGCCCACTAACCTGAGGAACCTCAAAGAGACTAGGCAATAATTACAAATATATTCTTGTTAAACTTTATGTGAAACCTAAACATGATATGAATTGGTACCAGTAACTACTTTTGGTTACCCAAATATTCTCATTCACTTCTCTCAAATAACATTCTAAACACTTTTTTTTAAGCTCACTAAGATGATACAAGGTCAAGGTGCTTGAAAATTCACATGAACATTATACAAAGCACGACTTTTTAGGACAAAATCCCAGGTACACTATATGTATTGTTTATGTAATACCATACAATATTCTGATGCTCATATGGACAGGCAGAAGGGAAGGTACTCAAACAAGTTAACTTTTTTGAGGGTGGAAGTAAATAAGACTTGATGAAGGTCTCCAGAAATTAAATTTAAAGATACTGGAAGTGTTCTATAATATGGTATAAATCCTCATGACAATACAATAGCATTTGAATCTTTGGAGTACTAAATATGACAAAAGTTAGGATAGGTTTTTAATTTCTGTTTTAAGTCTAGGTATTCTCTTTTACATAGTATAGTTTACAAAACTCATTTCTCAGTGATCCATCTGGATTCCAGTCAATGTAAAATTACACTTTCTTTAATTTAAAAGCATTCTTAACTCTATACAAGTTTCTTCCACTGAGAGTATCTTCAAATCAAGAAATATATTTACATTTTCCAAAATTTGCATGACTAAAACTTGGGTCAGATAACCCAGGTGAGACAAGAACTGAAGTACTGCCATACGATTTTGTCTAGTGATGAAATGCTAATACACATCATAAAGAAAATTCCATGTGGACATCTTCAGCAACATGCTACAATTTATGTTGCAGATGCAGCTGATATGCATGAGTTCTTTCATTAATATTCAAGGGAACCTAGTGAATACTGTAGAAGAAAAACTGCATAAGCATATCTCCACACATATATCAAATTTTAGAGCAGATTCTGAGGAAAGTACAAAAAATGTTTGCATCACAAATTACAAGGCAAATCATCTGGAAGGATTTTTTCTAGGTAACATGTATTTGAACAAACTTCACTGTGTGATACGACATGCACGTATCAAGTGTGAATCAGATCCACTGGAAAATATCAGAGGAATTTGTACCAAATATCTGAATGTTTCTTGTAACTTGCATGTGCAAGGATGAGTCAAGGGAGACACTAAATGCGTCCTTTTCTGAAACATAATACATTACTTGCATGCAAAGTAAACCTGAAAATCTTACTTGTGGCTTCATCATCAGGGAGATTTTCTTTTTCTGCTTGGCCTCCTATAGGTGGCTGATTAGAAGACGAAGTGACAGCAGCAACAGGAAGAGTATTGGAGTAGTTAGGAGGTCGAGGTTTGGATATTTCGGTTAACAGTGACGAACGACTAACAGGAAATGGTTCAGAGGCTGTAAAAAAATTATTGCACAGAGTTAGTTTATGATTTAAAAAAGAAAGAATGAAAAAAATGCCTGCAGACCACATAGCAGACACATTTTAAACAAGCATTTATAGTAAACCTGTCCAATAAGCCTAAAATAAACTGTTGATCAAAACTAATAACTGCTAAATATAAAAAAATTATAACATACATATAACATAAATATAAAACGATTAATAAATGCTAAATATATACAATATTAAAGAAATACGAAAAAGTAAACTGCTGATAATTCATATGACAAACACACTTTCCCTAAATTCAGTATGAAATAAAAAATTATTAACCTTCGTTTTCTTTTTTAAATTTAAAGTGGGTACTGACTCTTTCAAACCAATTTCTTTAGGTAACTGTAGTAAACACTTTTCCTGACTTCCTGAGGCATGTCCATAAACATTCATAACTCGGGGCAGATTATGAAACTATTTTATTAGATTATTTTACCTCCACCTTCATATTAGTGCAAAATATTAATTTCAGCTAAAACTGAGAGACAAACCCCCTAACCTTTTCCTCCAGGTCATTTTATCATGCTTAGTTTTATAAATATAAAGCATATATGCATAAAAAGATACATAAAACATACTGCAGATTTATATATTTCACTGTGGCCACCAAAAAATACCATATACAAAGTAAAATAAACTTGCAATATTATATACTTTACTCATTAAGCAATAAAGAACTCACTGTTTACTGGGGTATCTACTTCATTATACAGTCAAAATTAACAACTCACCTTCATGGATAACAAAACCTTCAATTACGTGCGTAAGAACTTGCGGTTTAACCATTGCCTTTGGAGGGCCAGTTGCAGAAGGCTGAGGTGCAACAGGATGGGCAGTTCCATTCATAGTTGGCTGTGGTGTTTTCTCACTTACTAAAAAAAGAGAGAACATGTAACTTAAATATCTAAACTGCTGAAACAACTGATTTCCAGAAATTTGTATCCTAAAATAATTACAATTAAAATATTTTTTACATCTTTGACGTCTATTTGGCAAATTATAAATTACAATTCATGCTTTTCTTTGCTTGCAAAGTAAGTTATTGATAAGCTATAAATTAAAAACAAAAGTTCCTGGAATAAGTAAAGACAAATAAAAAATATAAGAAAAATCTCCATAATACTGAATGGACCATAAACAACATGCATAAATGAGATTTTTCAATTTCTTTACAATGTTTCTTACTAATTACCAAAAAGCAATCAGTTTCTTGTTCTTCTAAACTGAACTTACATATAATAAGCTTCAATCTAGAGGCAGAAGGCTTAGTTTCCCATGAAATTTTGCATATAGCTCTAATGGTACTTTACTGAACATTACTTATCCCTAAACTTATTCTACAGCAGTTACGCAACTCCAAAATACTTCAAAATAGTTAAGCATGGGTAAATCGAGGCAAAACAGTTAATAATATTCTTTCTCCAGCAAGACAGAAGCCTTAAAAAGGACTCTCAATACATCATGAATCATATTTTTACTACTGTAATATACTATTACAGGTCTATTCATTCTAAAATCTTGCATATATCTGAAATCAGTAATATTAGCAAACCAACAGTCAACATTTTTTAAATACATCAACAAAAAATATGGTATCAAAACTTACCTTCTCCACTCTCACTTGATGGAGAAGCACCATTAACAGCTGCTATTGCTGTTGTTGTCTGCTGAGGCTGAGCTGGAGTTACAGGGGTTACTGCGCCCGATGCTGGAGTTGCGGTGGGTGTGGTCATAGGTGCGACTGAAGTAACCTTCTTTAGTGGACTCATTTCAGTCTTGACTTCTGTTTTGGGCTGAAGACTGGGGGGTGCTGTAGATATGGGAACCATTGCTGGGGCAAGGGAAGGAGGCTGAAGTGATGTTTGAACTTGTGTTACAGCACAAGTCACTTGTGGTGGGGGCATTGATACAGGAGCAAGAATGGGAGCAGGAGTAGAAATTGGAGCTTGTGTAGTTAATGGCTGTATATGAGTTGGAGCTAGCCCAGCTGAGCTTGATACGTAGGCAGGAGGTGTTGGAGCCACTGAGGTTTGTGGCATACTAACAGAAGCCTGTTGAGATTTAGGAGTAGTTGCTCTAACTAACTGTGGCAGACTAGGGGGCGGTTGCCCAGCAGGTGGTAAGGGTGCAGTTGGTGGAGCCATGGGCACGCCAGGCCTGGAAGTACAAAGTTAAATTAATAAAGATAAAAACCAATAACTGTAATTGCTTAGAATACTGCAGCTTTTCTAATACTGTATAATACTTAACTTAGTTTGGTTGGATAAAATTACCGGGGCTAAGATCATCAAGGTCATTCCTCCAGGACAAATGTTCTCTTAGTCCACTTTATATTACTGAATAAATAAAAGTATGAGAAGTCAGTTAGAAAACTGACTATCAGACTCTTTACTACACTTTATTATAATGCTTCACCACAATTTTGCAGAGGCATCATCGATTAATCATACGAGTAAACTGAAAATACTGCATTACCATGCAACGTTACTAATATCAATTAGCCATTTCCTTTCTTTTCAGATATATTTTGCATTATTTCTAAGCAAAGACTCGAGATTGTTACCGGTATCTATTTACTTACTGTCATGTATCAGGATTACAAAGACATTATATTAACAATGAGGTAAAACATTTGAAACATAAAAATACAGGGCATAAAAGTAAAAATACAAGAGAAAGAAAGAGAGAAATACAAGAAAATAGCATTACAGTTAACAAGGTACAATGATACGAATACATACTTGGCCTGGGCCATACTGGTGATGGCTTGCATAGGAGCAGCTTGAGAAATTACTTTATTTGGAGCAGAAATAGGTGTGGCAGCAAGATTAGACATGGTAACAGGAGTAACAATAGCCTGTTGCTGCACAACCTGTGTTCCAGCATTGACTGCTACTGCTGTAGGAATCACTGTTGCTGCAACAGCAGCCTGAGAAACTTGTGCAGCAGCTATTTGATTGGCACCAGCCATCGCTGGAGACGTCCGGTTGGCACCGCTTTTACTCCTCATTTTGTTCTGTAATTACAATCATATTGAAACTTCTGAGAGTTCACACCATATTCATGGCTGTTACTGCAGTTCAATAATATAAAGAACAAAATTAATAAGTTTAAAATTTCAAAACAGGTTCACTTTACCTGAGCCCTCGGAGCACTCATATGACCTGGCGCAAGCTGTTGACCTGCCGTCTGAGTGGATACAGACGCACCTGGACGAATCTGAGTGGGATTGGAGGGGAGAATTGGTGGACGCATATTTGGAGCTTTGGGTTGAATATTGGGTTGCATATCCATTCCAGAACGAGGCTTTTGGGCCTGTGGTCCTTGTTGCATTGTTTGTAAGGGAGGCATCATTGCTACAAAAAAGAAAAACATACATAAATTTTAAGTATTACTACTACTTTCACCATCACAGTTTAGATGACTAAAGTCATGTAATTTAATATGAAAAACATGCTTTTGTTACACCCAAATCAAATAAATATGGTGTTGAATAATGTCTTAATTAATTACCTAAAATACTATACTTACAGTTAGGCACATGCATTGTTTGAGGCTGGGGATTAGATATGAATACATTATCTTGGCCTGGCTGAGCTCCACGAATGAAAATCTGATTCTGGGCAAGGAGGGCAGGCGAATGCAAAGCACCAGGTGCCCACGATATACTTTGCTGCTGGAAAAAGAAAAATTCATGCAATTGTCATCACTACAGCTTTGTATGCAGTCTAGGATGAAATTATCTCCATTATTTTAGGAGTTGTCTATACAAAAACCTCATTTTCTTTTGTCAACAAAATCTGAAATATGTTGTATCTGGTAAAATACCTTTTGCATGTCAGTTGATTTATGGGAAACAGAGTGTGCTGGAAGAATGTTGTGTTGTTGGCTGCTGATAACACCAACTGGTAACTGGCCAATAACAAGTGTTTGGCTGCCAGTTGTTGGAATAGCTGCTGGAGAATAACCTGAGAATAAGAAAAATAATATTATAAGAACAGGTTTGCTAATCCAAGTCAGCAAATTTCAAAGGTAAGAATATACATCTATTCAAAGAATGCTAACACTGACAAACAGACATATGGAATGATATTACCATAGATTAGTTACATAAAGGTCCATATGGATGCTGTAAACTTTCTTGTATATAATTCCATTTGTATAATTTAAGAACACAGACAAAAGAAATATGACACTTCATTATATACTGTGATTGCAAATGCTCACAAAAATATATACATTCACAGTCTCTGGACCTCACCTGCTTGTCCTCCAGTTTGGATGACACCAGCTTTTCCTGTAGCTGTGGTAAGCATGTGAGGGGCTATTTGTCCTTGGAATGGCTTTCCAGTGGCTGCAGCTATCACCTGCGGAAACTTCTTATACTCAGTTACTCCATCACTTAGAAAACTGCCTGATGTTTAACAATGACATATACAGTACTAACATTAAATTATATAAATTACTTAAAATAATGCCATATTAAGGAATATAATTGCCAAAGACTGCTAAATAAAAATTTGCTTTCCTGCTTATTTCTGCATTTTGTTTTGTCAGATCTATATACAGTACAATCCACATTACCAGTAACTGAAGATAAACAAAAAATAAGTATTACAATAAATTTAATATGTAATCAATATTAAGCTTATTCAAACTTCAAAAATAATGATAAATTTCAAGTGATACAGTATATATATAACTCTGTGGTAAAAACCATGGAGAGATAACTGTTTTAACACCAGATTTGGAGCAGTTCAGTATAAACTGCTACAGCTTTATCATTAATCAAAAGCAGTGTAACTGGTCCTTCAATCAACTTGGAAATTACCTGTATAGGCTGGTTGAGACCATTCAGGGTATTTGGCTGAATAGGGGTTGCGTTCATGCCAGTTGCAGTCTGCAATGTTAAGTTACTTGGCATGATGATCTGCCCCTGTGCATTTTGGTACAGCTGTGGTAGGTAAGGTGCACCAGGTATGCCACTCTGTATCACTTGCACCTGGGGGGAGAACTACAAAGAAATTTGAATTAATTATTTTCTTAATGACAATTAAAATCAGAGATGAATATTAAATCTACTTTAAAAAACATATTTATGCAATTACTGCTGAGGGCATAATATCACGAGATGGGAACACAGACAATGCTTCAAGCCTTCAGTAAAAAAAACAGTGAATCTTTAGGCCTCTGTTTTCTGGAGGTTGCATTTTATTTTCGAAAGTACCTGTAAAAGGCATAACCAAAAAACACATACAGTGTATGGTATTTTTTTCCACATTACTGTACTGGCTCTGAATATGTAATACAACACAACAAACTGGTACAAACATAATAGCCAAATAAAAATATAAAAAATATAAGTCTGCCCAAAAATTAGCTAGTTAAGGTAGTCCACTGCACAGATATAGTAGCATTACAGAGATAATAAACTACTATGGTCTCCATATAATGTATTTTATTTATATGCTTCAGATTTGAATATTAAAGCAACAGACATACTAAACAAACACAAAAATGGTACTGTTACACTTCTTTATCAAAACAGGCAAGACATGATAAGCAACAATAAAACATTAGGTATGTGTTTCATGATGAAATTTTGAAGCAGTGATGATAACTAGAGCAATACCATATATCTTTTATACCTTTCAATGTAAATTATATATTATTCAAAATTTTCAGAACAATAAATATGTAAATTACATTTTCGTGGCATATATATTCAAAACTATTACAATTAAAATTATACTGCAATACGAATATCACTGAAAACAATGTTGAAATATCCTGTGAAAATGTTTCCTCATTCTGTAAAAGTAACATGATACAGATACCTAAGATATAAAATATCTTTCGCTATTTATTACTGTACAATTAACTGAAAGCAGTGGATATTCATAAAATGCATCAAACCTATTACTAATCATGAAATATAATACTGTATATCTGTTGAAGTTATCATGGATTTCCTGTCAAATACAGAAGTAATGTACTCAAGTAATGTACTTCAGTAATAGCTCAACTAAAATTTCTCCCTTTTAGTTTATACAATATAATTATTAGTCCACAAAAGAATAATCCTCCCATAAAACTTTTTACATTAAATAAACTGCATAACCCGGACAATAAAGGGGAGTTACAACATTAAATAATTCGACCTTGAACATGTATGTGTGCATTTATGGTAGCACATGAGGGTGTTGGACTGTACGCGTACGACTGAAAGAAGCTTCGTTGTATACCTGTGGCATAGGAGAAGGTGAGACCCCAGGATGAGTGAGTGTCTGTGGAGCCAGATGGTGTTGAAGGGGTTGATGTAGAGCAGAGACGGTGGTGGTACTGGTCTGTGGTCCCGGGGCTGGGGCTATTGCTGGTGGTGCTGGCTGCATCCCGGAAGCCAATGATGCTTGCACATAGAACTGTAAAGAACAAATAAAAAAGAATTACATAATTGTCAATAAGTTAAAATCTATGCATTTATTGTGTTACACAGCAAATTAGTGTTAATTAAGCAGTATTGACTACAATGAGGAAACAAAAAGAAATTGCAACGTAAAAAACTTGAGACTTCAAAACAACAACAACAACAACAATAATAATAATAATAATAATAATAATAATAATAATAATAATAATAATAATTGTTAACGTGCATTTATGTGTGTGAGCGTTTGTGAATTTTATGTCGTCGTTTTGTTCACGTAACAAGTTATAAAATGTATTAATGTTTCTATCATTATAATAGTTTGGTCATTACTAGTTGCTGTCACAATTCGAATTTGTGATGATTTTTCTATCTCAACCTCTGTTAATCGATAAGCCAGTTTATTCATTGCATTTTTTTTTTATTCCCACAGACAGCTACCTCGGGATTATTCAAGAACTGTTATCTGACTCGCCAACAATCGTGAACTAAACACGTGGACCACCCATAAGCATGAGGATTCCTGACATGCACACGTATAATACCACGAACTTTGTAATGCTAATAGTCAAACACAAAACTGCAAAGGTATAAACGTTAAACTGCCTCTCACATTAGTCATGGCTCCTGGAAGCTCACGTGACGTAATGTGACGTCACATGATATTGCGTACAACTCCTACCTTGAGGATATAAACTGCTCAGCGCTAATCACCGCCTTTTCAGTTAAGGTTACTCTGTACAAACATTAAAGCAACCGCAGAAGCGACAATTTCAAGTAGTTCATAACGATATACAGCTCTCAACACCTGAGTAAACGTTCTGACACACTTCGTTATATATGTCATTTCCCCACACACTGATAACAAGATCCCACCATC
>BDMR012750634.1:0-12065 GCA_002091895.1 Caridina multidentata
ACACTGCATGATACTACATGATATGGCTAACTATGACACGCATACAAGCAGTCCTCACTTAGCAATCGCCTCATTTAATGATGCACGACTTACAACCAGCTCTCTGACCAGTCAGTACTTTGTGCTGAAGTGTCCTTTATTCAGAACAAATAAAGGAAATAAACCAAAATAAATAACAAATAAATAGATAAATAAATGACAAATAAGATAAAAGTAACAAGTGGTGCAAAGGTAACAAACCCACTTCAGTATGAGTACAGTACATTATGCTAAACTATCTGTGATACAGTAAGGGCGTTTCACTTTGCGATCTATTCACTTACTGACCTAGTTGTTGGAACAGAATCTGGTCATTAAGTGAGGACTGTCTGTACTATTGTTAAACATTAGTCTCCTCAGGTGTGGTTATCTGCTACAATTAACATATTTTAAGAGTGCATCACAATTTAATTTTTCAACTGCCAGGAAAAGCCTCTGATTTTTAAGTACCTCTATTATGAACAGTCTCTGACTACAAAAGTTACAGCTATCATAAATAAATGTTGATGCTTACCAAGAGCCATGATCAACCACAGAAGCCAAGTGTTGGAATCAGCCACAAGGTCTGTAGAATGGCGCACAATAACTGCCCATTTTGCCAAGGACAGACCAAAGCCTGCTAAAGCTCCAGTTCGACCTGCTACAGTGTGACAGAAGCACAGTAGCAAAACAAAACCAACCCAGTTGAAGATAAATGCGGCTGAAACAATTAAAATGCACCATTTATTTTTACTATAATCCAACAGACTTTACAAAATAAAGAAAACTGTATTCCAATATAAGTTACAGAGACAAGATTAAATTTCAGTAATAAAAACTTGGAAGTACAATACTACCAAATATTTTTCATGTAAACTAAAGTTAATGGTAATAGCCAAAACAAAACAGTTGACATGACAAGTATATACCAATGCTAACATGATATTTTAACTACACATACAGACAAGTTAAAAAAAAAAAAAGATAAAAATCTTTTCCATCCAACTGATGTACCTGCAAAGGCAATGAAGAACATGATATCTGTTCCAAGAAGCTGTTCTTCAGCAATCTCTGCAGTTTCAGGATCTAACCCGCCAAGAGAAGATATGCGCAGGACCCGCATGCCACTACCACCACTGCTTGTGTTGCTGCCTGCACCCAATGATCCACTTCCCTGAAACATATTGGAGTTCAGAATGAAGAACACAATAGAATATTAAAATAAAGTCAGAAAAACATACACTAACAGACAAAATTACATAATACAAAGAAACTTTATGTTTAACACACAACTTTACTTACTGCAAGATGTGGTAAAAATTCATCCGCAGCTTCCATGGCTTTCAGCCTCTGTACTTCTTCATAGCTGGGAGGCTGCAGTTCTGAAGAGCCAGAAGTGAGAGGAACAGTCATCGAGGTGGTGAGTCCCTCTCCGCTGTCGCATTCTTCATAAGGTGGGGGTGCATGCAAATCTGGTTTTGGGGGTGGAATGTCATCTCTTGGGGAACCTTCACTGCCTTCACTTGGAGGTGATGCCTGTTGAACAACCAAATAACATAATTGAAAAATTAAATAAAAAGGTAACATAACCTTTTTCTGTATAAGCTATGAAATGTCTTTCTTATACTTATTAGCTCATGAAATTTTTAATTTGAAAGGTCAACATCTAGATATCTTTTTCAAACTTCCACATTTACATATGGCATTTAACATACTCTTTATATAGTACTCAATGCTAGAAAATCCAAAAAAACAAATCCTCATCAAGCTCTTAGACAGAATTCTTAATGGAAGGCAGAAAGACAGCAAAAAGAAATACATCATGACTTATCAATGTTTTAGTGCAAACTCTTTAGTTCAAGTGCAATTAGTGATCCTCAATAGGAGCCTGTTTTGCCCCAAAAACTGCTACCCCTGATATACAGTACCGAGAAAATTATTGGAGTTCCATATAAGAAACTAGCTAATAAGAATTCTAAAGCCATACACACACACATTTAAAGCACATCTTCAGGTTCCAAATCAACAATTCACTTTCTTATCTAAAGAGGGTTCCAGAATAATGTACAAAGTCAGATTAAATTATCCATAATCAGTACAGAAAGTTCAACTCACAATCTATGAAGCATAACATAGAGACATGGAAACAGAGACAATTTACACAAGAGATGGACTGGACAGCACATTTCAGGCTGTGTCCCATTACTGCATCAAGCGTGAAGAAAATATACACAAAATTCTAAGCATTTCTTACCAAGACCAAAGAGACAGGACAGTTTTAAGATTCTAACACCATTTTTCATGATGTCAGACGGATTTGTAGTGAGCTTTATGGTAATCCACTTGAGGAGTTTAATTCAGAAATAATGTGTCACTTCTAGGTATTTGGATGGGAGAAGGACAGTAGGAGAGTTAAATCATGTACAAGTATTCATATACTTATTTTTCATATATTACATTTCACCATAAAGCCCTAGGGCAAATGATGGGAATACTAAGAAATCTACTTGCACATCTTCAATGTTTATAGAAACCGTGCAAGAAGTTTGGAATAAATACACTATAGTGAACAGAGAAAGTTAAAAGGCACAAACTATGTACACACATGTTAGGGTATGGTGACTCATGTGAACAGACTCATATCATTTTATTACACTTCTTTTTTTATGGAACACACACAAAAAAAAAGATCTGCTCACTTCTACGGTATTTATTTCCAATAAATAAAGTAAGCCTCTTACTTTTCTACAGAAGTTAAAATAATTATTTCCATGTCAAAGCTAAAGACACACAGTAACATGAAATGACGTGAGCAGCAGATCTGCAAAGCTTTAAAATTTATCAGCTTTGTCAGCAAGGCTAGCAAATTTGATACATCAATATTCATTTAAATTTAATCAAACTAAAGTTACCCAATTTAAACATTTACCTCCCTCCCCACCCTACCATATAGAGTGCACTTTCCAAGAGTCAAAGCATTTAAAACTATGCCATGTATAGTACAAAGGGAGAGTGGAAAATGATAAAAAACTTACCCCACACCCCAAAATAAAAAGAAATACAATACATACAGAGTAAGGTGGAGGAGCAGGACTCATAGCAGCAGCTCCATCCATCTGTGAGTTGGTTGCGTTTCCCGACATATTTTCACAGCTATCCTCCTCCGTTAATGGTACCTGTCGAGAAGGAGAGATTTCTACAATGTATATATCAACAGTTTATACTTGGTAACTGAAAAATAAATACTTGAAATTTATAAAGCAATTATGGAAGCTGCAAAGAAATTTACACCCTCCCCACATTAATCTTTCTTCTTCTTAAAAAGCTTCCACATTGCAAGAGTCAGTCAACCTCATGATATCATTCATATCACACTGTCTTGTATGTTCCAATTTGCCTTGTAAAATAGTTGATGTGCCAAGAATTCAAAATACACATATTTCTGTGTCTTTATTCAAAAGTCTTGGTAAACCAATAAGACTATGTTACTAAACAAATCGGAGCATAAAAGGCAATAACATTAACAAACTCATGGGGCTGACTGTACATCACTACACAAAAAATCCGAAGATTTTAAATCAGAATTAAAACAGCCTGATCTGGGATGACAGGTATTTATCCTCCTTGTTTTCTTATTAACAAGTCAATAACAACTCTCATCAATTCAGTGTAACTTGTTTTTCTGTTTCTGGTAACAAGATTTTCATAAGTACCTTGATCTTTAATGAATTCATTCTTGGCAAACAAAAAATGAGCATGCTTCACTGCCTAATGTAGGCATCAGATAATGTATGGAGCCATAAATGTATAAGGGCTGGTGGCAGTAATAAAGTATCTTAAATATAATTATTAGACTTAACTTAGCCACTGAGATGGGCAATCAATTCAGTGACGGTCCCAAGCCCGGATGAATAGGGAGGGTTGGAGTCAGGAAGGGCATCAGTCCCTTAAATTTTCTGCTAAAACCAATGGGGAGCTAGGCTTACTAGAGTAGTACTTTTGAACGTCCCCTTAAGTTAAGTACAACCACGTGGGTCGGCCATTGTTTTTGGGTTCATCTGTGTTTTTGTAATGCCTAGTTATGGATGTTCTAGCCACAGGGAAGGGCAAACAAGCCCAAATCAGTGCCGGTTCCAAGCCCAGATAAATAGGAGGGTTGGAGTTAGGAAGGGCATCCATCCGCAAAAATTTCTGCCCAAACCAATAAATGTAATGAGCCGAAAACTTAAATTTGACAAAATTTGGGGGCTTTTAATGGAGGCGGCTCATTAAAAACGGCAACCCGGAATAGGGAATAAGCTCGGATTTAGACTTAGGATTATAATTATTAGACTTAGTCAAAAGAAATATTCAGCACTTATTACAAGATGTTTTATTAAGAGCTTCAGTATTACAGTAACACCTACGGAGAGAAAAATTCACATGCATATCGTACAGTAAGAACCACCCTCATCACCAATTGGTACTGGTTTGGAACTAACACATAGAATGAGGATTAAATTTATACATTTTACCTGAACAGAGAATTCTCCATTCAAAAATCTAAGTTATGACAGGAGATTTGGAAGGAAGCCCCTCTTCCCTCTTCTGAGGAAATATTTTCAGTGCTCACTACAAGTTTAAAAACTGTTACATCACAGACTTGAAAAAGAAAATATATTTCACAAGCTCACATTCACAACAACACGTGGAGTTGACATATCAGTGCCATTCTTTTAATGTGTTTGTTATGTAATGTTTAGTACAGCACACATATTGTACAATGCCTGAATTAGTTAAACATAATTTTGTATCAGTGAAAACCAATTTTTTTTTTTTTCATTTTATATATTTACTTCACCCTCACTGTTCAATACCTGTATTTAGAATCTCATTCTGTAAATATGAAATCAACTCCAACTGAAGTGGATAAAAGGTTCCAGATAAGAATAATCATGATATGGCATATGATATCTTGATTAAAAAAGAAGACCACTTATTAGAGCAAGGGTCATATGTAAGTCCAAGACATAAATATAAAAAAAAAATATATTTAATCTGCTCTAGTTATGACTTTCTTCTATGAAAACCTGATGTACAAACAAAATACTCCAAGTTTTACTATCACCTTAATACTGTACAGACTTAGGTGATAGCAAGTTCCATAAGGGGACTCATATTACATAATGACATGAACCTCAAGATTGCTTCTAATCCCTATGTATTCCACTGTTTTACCTATGTGATGAAGTTAGAGTATACATGTGTTCTATACCTTATTACCAATACCTGAAACAAAACATGTATCAAAACTATCTCACAATGCTGTACCTGTGGCTGTACATCTTGCTCCACGATAATCGGCAAAACCATACAACCTTCATACTGCTTTGAGAAGCGACTACGAACAATTTACTAAAAGCCTTTTCATCCCTTTGCAATTACGTCTTGCATATATCACAATGCTTTTCTATCTATGTACCTCTGTCTATAGCTCTAATGCTCTAGCTCTTTCTGTGAGCACCCCTCCAAGGAGATGCCTCGGAATATAGCAAAATTATGCAGACATTCAGAGTGTAATATTTCCCTGCAATCTTCCCTCTATAGAGGGATGAGAATCTACAACATTTTATACGGACTCACCGAGATTGCAATGCTTTTTCTATCGCATGCTTTTGTTTCTCTGTAGCAAGTCTCTTGGTGCAAACAATAATGTGGCATTAGTAGGTTGTCAAAAATCCTGACAAGTTTTTAGTAAAAGGAAATGCAAGCACCAGAAGAAGCTAAAATGCTTGGTCTAAGACCTGTCAGTGAATATTTCCCATTTATTGCCAAATACAATACCATGTATTCTATTCAGGAAGCATGGCATTTTAGTTATCAATATTCAATCCAGCAAACTGACCACGAGTTAAGACCAAACAGCATTTCACCTTTCATCACGCCTGTGCATCAGAGATGGTATATTTTCCATTAAATACAATGGTTACAATCCCACAAGGAGTGCTGTGTCCTATTTACTTACTAAAATGTTCAAAGTATCCCAAAAGCACTAAAAGGGGCATCCAGAACTGAGAAGTTAATAAGTGTTTAGTAAAAATAAGTGGACTTCAGACTAATTACAGGTTTTTCTGATGTAGAATTTAACTTGGAACTGATTTTCTTCTATCATAATTCTTCAACAAACTAACATTAAAATATACCATAAAGCAAAACCTGATTACTGAAGAACATAGGGGTCTTGCCAAAGGCAAAAGAACTGCTAAAAATCTACCCACTTAAAATACCAGGTTAGGTTTGGTCGTCAAATAGCACACAGGCTATGGCTCACATGCAAGGCATAAAGCCTGCCTTGACCTCTCATTCTAAGGTCTTGGTAATATTAAAAAATAAATATTAACAAACATTTTCATAAATTTAATAGGAACAACTATAAATCAGCCAATCCAACCTCACAAAGTAAAGAAATACCAAGAGGGAAAAAATATAAACTTGATAAAAAAAAAAGTATTCACTACTAAAATAAACGAGGAGCTACAGACTATGGTGTTGCTGTACTAATAAGTTTAGTTACAATAGGTCTAGTAAAGATTTGGTAAGATTACAATTTTTATCTAATTTATTGTGTTTCTGGGCAACTTGTTTTTATTTACATCAGTTATTTCTATTTATCACACATATATCAAAAAGTTACTATGTTCTGGCAGAAATGAAGTTAAAATCAAGTAAAACTCATCAAAACCAATAGGGGAAAGCATTATTTGTAGTTATAATGAGTGCTGAACTCCTTTATAAAATTTTGCATTTGAATTTAACCTTTATATCTCCACCAAAGCATTGGTTTTTGCATTTCCATTACCCTTTTAATGGCAAATAATAAAAGGTTGTTAAAAATTTAAATATTGTATTTATGAGTCTTTGGCAACAGAAATTTCACATTGATACATGTCTTAAGATTGTCCAAACTATCATAAATACTAGTTTTTAACTACAAAGGCAATTACGGTCTAAAAGGAAAAATTTAACAAGTATTACCTATATGCTGCAAGCAGTTTTGTATAAACAACAAGTTACTGTTGTGCTAAAATAAATAATTTTACAGTCCTGATTATTATTGGATATTTTGTAATTTTTTAAGTCTTGATTTTCAAAGTTCCAGTCTTATTTTTAGATAAAAAATATTATAATGTTCCTTTCACTCTGCCATTTTGTTCACTCACAACCCAGATCTAAATTCAGAAAGGTTACACAGTTTTTCAAACAAGACAGAAAAGAGCACGACCATCATAGTAGATTTCCTATTACACTTTATCTGTCTGATCATATTTATTCCTTCTCTTTATTTTTTATTGTTAAGTAACTTGAGACCGAGCAAAATGACATCGCCTGGTACTAAGTAATCTTGATTTTATTTTATAGTATTGTAATACTAGAAAAAATTTGTGTTTCCATACTTTAACAAATATTATGGCAAAATTAACCTTTAATCAATCCAACATAAAATTTTGTCATCAAGTTATCCAAATAAGTCAATGGCGTTTGGGTCAATATTGACCAGGTCAGCACAAATCGTCAATCATCACCAATATTTGTATCAAGCGCCATTCCATATACTACCCACATTTGGCATACCTTTCATAACCAATTAACAAGAAAAATTTTCTTTAATTTGACCAAAACTACATGAATATACTTTAAACACTCAAACTATTTCACTAACTTTCACCCTGTTATCAATGGCTCCTGCAAGATTTACATATATTTCTCAATACAAGACAGAATTCATGAGGGTTTCATTCTAGGAATACTTCCTGATCTAGCCAGTTTCATCCATTAACAAAAGCCTCGAAGCTATCAAGCATCTCACGCATCTGTCCTGAAATGAGGCCTAATCTAATATGCTAACCATATTCTAATACCTACTATTATTTGTATAAATATTAATAATGAGTAATTCTATATAATAATGCAAAAACAAACAATCAAAGAATATATATTTCTGCTGAAGGTTAAACTTTACGTCATCACTTCTTGACACATCGACTTACATACCTACCTTTCAAGCTTTCCATCGAGTTTTAAGTAAGAATATATCACAGTGTGCATAGAACCAAAACAAATAAGACTTACTGGTTGATATCGTATGCTACTTGGCATGATAAGTTCACCACCAGCAGGAGGGTGAAAGTTCTAGTTTATCGAAAATCCAAATGCAGTTTTCTCTTCTGTTTGTTGTCGATTTCTGAGTACGTCGTTATCAATCGTTTTGGCAGAAATATTTTTTTATTAATAATTATATAGGTACTTTTAGATGTATAATGCATTTAATAATTAAATAGACTTTATTATACTATTATAATTATTGTAGATTACATTGATTGTCAAATTTTACCAAAAGCCTTGGAGATTTCAAAGTGTTTGATTTCTATGTTATGGCTTCGCTTTGCTGTCATCTTTTATATATGAACACCGATTTTCCTAAAGAAATATTTGCTTTTTGGAACCTAACGTCTATTACAGCTTAAATGTTGAACTTGAATGTAAATTATTATGTAGAAGTTTTTATAATATTTCATTCTACCACGATATGAGAGATCCTTTTACAGAATGGAAGCAATTTTCAGCGTGAGTCAAATATGAAGAAATGCCTGTGGGGACCAACAGCACTTTTTTTTTTTTTTTTTAGTAAAGCGTCTGCTTGTCTTGTGATTCGCGCGCGAGCGCCCGTGTGGGAGTGATCCAGAAAATCTCTAAGATAGGGCATATGTAACATATTTAGTTAATATAAAACAAAAAATCTACATCATTGAAATAAGGATTTTATTTTTTTACTTACCTTCTCCATTTAGATCTGCTGTTTATCAAGAGTAGATATCTCAATTTATAACGTACCTCAGTGGCTGGTATAGAATTTCCAGAGTAAATCACAGTCAAACAATTCTTATGTGTCAGTGCAGCAATTTTTTTTTCCAGGTCCGATAATATTTCGAGAGCGTTAATTTTTTTTTATTTTTAAAGGGTAATTAATGGCTTGGAAAACATGAGACATCTATGCCTTGATCACTAAACACTTGAGATGATACTGTAATACAATTATATACTGCATTCACATCCTCTTTAAAAGTAGAAATGTGCGAAAACGGATCATCTATGAAAACCACCGAACGATGAAGCACTGAATGTCAAAACCAGGAAAAAATTGCTTGACAAAAGAAAACTCCGTCAGGGGGGGTGGACCCCGATTAGATTAACGCTGATTAGAGGCGGAAACTCTGATAAAACAACGGAAAATTAGTTAAAATGTGTATTTCTTGACTCAGCTAGAGTTGTTCTGTATACTTGCACACTTATTTCTAATTTCGTGCTGACTCATCAAAGAGGTTATGAGCGTTGCAGGAAAAATTTCGCGATCACCACACGGATAGGACTGAACGTATACGTGTTCTGCACCAACTTCTAAGTAAGCTGGCATGGCATTCTTGCATCAGTACTGTTGTGATATGCGAATGTTACAGGCGTTAATTTACTAAATGAAAGCACATTCCTGATTGCAACATATGATTTTACCGAAATAACTGTTGGTACAAAACATATTTTCAGTTTCTCTGGGGCTCAGGCATGGTTCATGCAACCGATTTTAGATTAACTGTTTGTCATATATAGCTTCTTCGGTGAACCTAGCTAGTTACAGTATGTTATCTTAAGAAAGAAAGAAAGAATGAAAGAAAGAAAGACAGAAAGAAAGAAAGAAAGAAATAACGAAAGAAAAGAAGAAAGAAATAAAGAAAGAAAGAAAGAAAGAAAGAAACTCTTATTATCTGTATAATAGCAGTAAACTAAAACATGAAATATATGGGTTTTATTTGCGATAAAAAGTAAAGACGAATGTTCGACGAAATTTGGTTTAACATGGTATCGTAAAAGGATAAACCTAAAATTTTAATCCTGTAAAACTTAAATAGAACAAATAGTAACACTGTACATATTAAGTATATATGTATGTGTGAACTGTATAAGTTTAAATAAAGGAGCGCATTACTAGCAAAATATAAAAACACTAGGAGGTACCGTTGCAAAGGCAGTATCTCCGACAATAATCAGTTCATCAGTTCAATAAAAAAGCATGAGTAATTTATAACGAGACTTTAACCCTGTACTCACAGCTATCGAACAATAAATCTAGTAAATGACAATGATACAATGTGAAATAATATAAAATGAAATAGCTAAATCACTGAAATGGGTATTCAGAGATAAAAGTGGATATCCGATATGCAAATAAAATGTATCTGAGGAAAATAGGAGCTTTAGAACTCATAGCTGTTACTTCTATCAAATAGTGTCCTCCCACTACTACTCAAGCTTCTTTTTCCTTTCCTCTTAAGGATTATAATTTGTCTAAATGGTCCATTTCATTACTTATCTTTAAAACCAAATGTCAGACTTAAATTTCCCGCCCAAAACAGGTTGGAAAATAACTAGTGTACACTTCGATAAGCACTATATATTATTTTCACAGGTAACTGAGCTAACTGTATTTTTAATGTTAATTTTTCAGAGTCAATTGGTAGTTTTATTCCTTAAAGTAAATTATTTTTTCTACTTTTAAATTACCCAGAATTCCACTTCCGATCTACTGGTGCCGTAAAGCCAACTAAGAAATTTCATCGCTAGATTTAGCGAGTTCTCTAAGGTCTGTCCGCTTGGATACGGCTATATTTTACGAATTCCGCTCCGTCTACTGAACTCAAGTATCGTAATTTGAAATTGAAATACCCATATATTAGAAATAAAACTCCGCTTTCAAGATAATTAGTGAAATACTGTGGCAATATTACAACTCTATGTTTTTATTTTGTGAAAATTTTCAAAAGTAGCCATTCTACCAGGTTGCAAGCAGTGTTTCTCTTTCCTTCCCCGCCG
Source organism: Caridina multidentata (assembly GCA_002091895.1). NCBI lineage: Eukaryota > Metazoa > Arthropoda > Malacostraca > Decapoda > Atyidae > Caridina > Caridina multidentata. The sequence goes on from BDMR012750634.1 coordinate 10,921, forward strand.
TCTCCTGGTCTTTCACATCGTAGCCGTCGCAGAGAAGACAAGATGTCTAGGTATGAGAATCCTTATTTTGAAAATTTGTTAATTTTTAATAAGCTGTTGAATCATTGATGTGCTGTAATGTGAATTTTGGTGTTTGTTCGCAATTTGGTACATATGTTAGTGGTATTAGACTTTATTATTGTTTAATATCCAAGTTCCAGATGGTGGGCAGATTTCGATCGTGTCTCGTGATATGTTTTTAATTGGGCGTTATATTATTGTTACGACGTTATATCTCTGTTCAAGGTGTTAGTTTGAATGTGTATGCATGCCTTGTTATTTCATATATATATTCAACTAGGTTACATATTTCAGTCTTTAAAATTTTGATTCAGGGTTAAGACTGATCCACGTGGATCCACGCCTCGTGGGAAAAGCAAAGCCAAATGTGGTTTCTTGTCATGAGTTCGAGATATTAGTTGGACTGATGCATTCAATTTTGATGTATCCTGGAAGGAGTTATAGTGGGCTTTGACTTTTAACTTTTTTTGTTTCTTGCAAAGCATCTGATACCTCTGCACCCAAAAATAAAAGTTTCCCTGATATAAATCACAACGCCATCAATAACACATACTAATCCTATTCTCTAAAAACCCTCAAACGAAAATATTTTCAGTTTTCATTCCCGTGTACACATGTGTAAGACAACGGTATTGAATAAATTCTATATCCAAAGAACTATTTTAGCTGTCCAACCTCTTCACAATTATCATACACTTTGCCACAATCTCACAGTTCCTCATTTCAGATTTCAGAACTAATAAATGTAAACAGATGTTTATTTAATATTGCATACGTAATTGGAATTATGTCCCTTCACATATGCTAAGTGCACCAAACCTTTCTGTCCTTAAAATCTCAAGTAAGAAATTCCTGCTCAGTTGCTACTGTTTAATTCCAGTCCCAATTCCCTTTCATTGTCTTCTGATCAATGCTTGATTTATATTTGTGTTTTTTGTATGATATTCTCTTCCCTCATCATTCACAATACTTCATCACCAAAATTTCTACAATCCTAACTCCTATCCATTGACCTAGCCAACCTGCCATTCTGATTATTTTATATTAAATCTGGATCAATGTTCTTGTATAAACATTCTCGCTAC
>BDMR012750635.1:0-12074 GCA_002091895.1 Caridina multidentata
ATAAACATACGTGTATGCTGGTACTTGTGTATGTGTGTGTATGTCTTAGACTGTGTATAAAAGTATTTTTTAAAAAGTTCCCTCACTTCGCATCCGAATGTAAGTCCGCCACCCAACTTAGTAACTTTTTTCTCGGAAAAAAAGCTCGACTTATAAGAGAGAAAATACGGTATATATCTAATCATTTACCTAAAAATACTTAAACTAAACTACATAAACTGGGCCAATACTGTATGGCAGTTAGTCCCAAGAACTGTCAATATTTTTCTAATGTTTTAAACCAGATCTCTTCTCTTCCAGTTTTGTATGCTTAGTTGAGTATTATTTCCTAAGGAGCTTGGGACTCTTTTTCTTATGAGTCTTCTCAGTGTTAAAAGAGTAAAAATATTGTTTAGAATTACTGAAAAACTAATTTTTAGAAGGAGTGCTGACTTCGTTCCTCATAGTTCTTGGATGGTCTCCCTTTTCCTTCGCCGATCTAAGGAAAAGTGGAAAGATTTTTCCTGGTAATATTGGTACCACTCAAAGATTAGGTTCACTACAGAGCTCATAAGACCTATAGTTCTTCCAGAGTCCAAGAGCTCTACTAGATGACAGAGGCCAATGGTTGAGCAGTATGGTGCCAATACCTACAATCACAAATAATGGGATTTGGATTTAACTAATCTCCTGACAATTAGGATACACAGAAAGGGAAATTAACAAAAATATTTTATTTTGGATGCCATCTATTGATAATCTGTGTGTGCTCTACTATCACATCTGCCAGCACAAGGAATACCCTGGTATTGCCCACACTGGAATGTGGATAGCACAATTGCCTGATAACCACAAGGAGATTTAAATAGTTTTTTATACATAAAAACTAAGAAATTTTATGAAACAGCAATGCATCTGCTATTCCTAGCATAAACATTCAAGTAAGATGTGCTTCTTCCTATTCCCAATTATGAGAAACACCACACTGTGTAAACTGATCCCTTATATATTTGGCTTAAAAAAAAAAAATAAAAAAAAAAATACTGGTACAATAACATATAAGATTTAAGAAATATAGCCCATCAGCATTACAATCCGTATGAATTCTCCATAAGCTGTGAATCGTTCTACATAGCCAAACTCATACTTGGCAATCAGGATAGACAAAGGGTTTTATGTCCTGAAGAATACAATGACAAAAAAACTGACATGAATACAAAGCACTTAAAATAAAACTAAGTACATTACCTACTAACACATGTGTTTATTCAAATATAGGACAGAAAATACCATATAAATACTTAAAAAATTAATTTATGCAAACCCAAAGGGATAAACTGAAAAAAGAAATTCATGTTTTTCGGACACCAGCAAATTCAATACGTACTTACAAATGTCCTGTCATTTGCTCTATATGTGCTGACTGCTCTTTAAGGTGAAAACCAACTATCCATATTTAACAAGAGATGAATAAATTGAAATATAAACATGGGTGAATTTAGAACCGAAATTAAGATACTCCCCTCATGGAAGCAAAAATAACAAGCTACAGTACGATGAATGTACTAAATTCCTCGTATATAGCCACAAAGCAACAGCATTCTAAAGATGATAATCCTGGCCTTCTTAGGATGGCCTAGATCAACATTTAGTCTACTTCCTATTGGGACACTTAGGTATACAAATCACAAACAATGTCTTCAATGGGATCAGCTTCCTGCCGTCTATCTCCCCTAATATTAATTATAATATGCTGGCCAGTATCTATCAGGGATACCATAGTATTTTGCAACACTCTTTTTAACTCAAGAATTCCATTGTGTGAAAGTGGATTGAAACACATCTCTCTTTGATGGATGAAATGGTCACGGCAACAAAATATACAAAGAAAGAACAAAATCTAAATATATATATATATATAAACATATATCTTACTGTTATTATGAACTGAAAGTAGGTTATTCCATATATCTAATATCTTCTTAGATTGTTTGTCATTGCCATGAAGCAGGAGACCTCGAACAGCTGACAGAACAAGGCAGCCAGCATCACTCACAGCTTCGCCCAGCTCTCGACCAAAATCCACCTGAGACAACAAATAAACTCATTACTTGCAAACATCTGATATCTCAAGGCAAATCACTTTAACTATTCACTTAAAAATATCATAAAAATATATATATGATATATATCATATATATATGAAATATCATATATATATATGATATCAGACACAGAGAAAAGCGCGCAAACACTGACTGTTTCTCTTCATCCACATTATCTATATTCGCTTATATTTTAATTTGACTCAACAGAAGAAATAATAAATCATCTATACCATTAATTAAAATTAATAAAATAACCATTACTTATATATGTACCGTATGAAGTTCAAGCGATTCAATAGGACTTTTTTTAATTCTTAGTGCTAAATTAACAAAAAATTAAAGCATATCTTTTGACTTGAATTTTCATTCAAGTCTACATACTTGCAACTAGGCTATCACTCAAAGCTATGAGGAAGCTAATTTGCTTGGGAAAAATGCTTTTGATAAATTAAAGGGAAAAAAAATCTTATATTATGAAAAATTAAATTTTCCTCTGAGAGGAACATGGGACTCTTCATCTCCTTGAGGAGATCTTTGAAATTATAAAACAAATATTCCCACAAAATATTTAGTAAGAATAATAATAAAAGTGAGAATTCCGTCAAAGAGTCAAAACAAGAACCACAGTAAGTAATGTAACTGCCATCAACAGAAAAGTCTCATTAAGAATTAGAGCAATAACAGATTCAATACAAGAGAAAGTATTTTTGAAAACTCATCAGAGAAAAAAAAAGGAAGAAAAAATATAAAAACAAAGCTACAATACCAAAACAACTGAAAATCCGATCAGATTCAGTCAGAGATCATGGAACATAAAAAACACTTTAAATAAAGTCTGGAAATAAATGTCGAACCTGCTGGAAACCACCAAGAAGTTCCGTGACATCCATGTCAGAACTGACGGTAAATGTCAAAAGATGTCGATTGACAAGACGAGCTAAGAGTTTCACCACTGATGTTTTGCCGACACCGGAGTCTCCAACCTGAAAAATAAAAATATAAAATTACCTCCAGTTATAGTCGAAATATACCCTTTGGCCATTCAGGGAGTTGTTGCCAGTCCTGGGGTCTGGGCAAAGCCCAGGTCTGATTGAAAATAAATTTTATGAATATGATAATTTTCTATATATACCATGACAATATTCTTCCAAACTACTATTAAAATATTCAGGTAATTAATGGTATCATAACATTAAGTAGCAAGGATGAACCAGTTTAGAGCACCTAGCCCAATTCCAGATGATTTGAAACAAAGAGAGAAAAAAGTATAACTTACCAGCAGAGCCATCCAGTTCATATTAATACATGAGATAAGACTTTCCAGCACAGGTAACTGATGGTGCATCATATACAGATCACCACTGCTATCCTCTTCACTCTGAAAATAATTTAAGACAAACAAGTAAAAAATCTATTAAGACCAGTACTCTCTGTAAGAGACACCACATAACACTGGTATGTATGTGTGATAAATGTTTGAAAATTAGAATGGATAAGCTCAGTTATTTGAGGGGTCATATTTATATCCGATGATGAATAGGAATATTCTCTTTTGTTTAAAAGTTAGCTAAATAAAATACAAGACCTCATAAATTAAACCAGTATATAACACCACCACACAGTAGAGGTATATCCACTTTAAATTCATGATGCTGAAATATTTAATCATTACTAATTCCATATATACCAGTATCTTATATCAAAACTATTGACTCTCATTCCAACTTACATCATTGCCATTAACTTTCCTCTCAAGGAAGGAATGACCAACTTGGAGCGACGTGTCGGTAATGTTGAATCGTCCAACGCTTTTGTAGTAGGGAAAAGCTTCCCCAAATACTCTTTCATACACAGCAAACACATTTGATTTATCTTCGCTTGTCCTCATGCGACCACAGTAAATCAAACTAACATACTCTCCTGGGTTGTAATTACCCGGAGTTTGGTGTTTTGTCATAACATCACACCACCTGAGAAACAAACAACAGTTTAAATTAATTTGATTTAACTTGAGTCAATTACTACACAAGCAACACCTAATCTAATTCAATGAATCCTTATAAAATAAAATATTACAACACTACTTTCAATAAATAACTTTAAAGGTAAAACAAAGATAGTTTTGAGCATAATTACTTATGGTTCAAAGAAAAAAATTACAGTGTATGCACTACTAAATAATGACTACAACAAGATACACAGATTATAAGGAAATTGCCAAAGTATTATCAACTATAAAAGCTAATTTTACCATATTAATCAACAAAGCCATATAAAACTAACATTAATAAATTTATATACTTTTACAGTTTGCCAAGTCTGTTTGTTCTAAATTTAAAATTTATATTCCTTATAAACATCATTACCGCACTCTGCTCAGTAATGCCAATGTTAACAATTCCACACTCATGTGATTTCTTTAAAGAAACACATAAATTAATGAAAAATTTCAACTGGATTTGAAACTACGAGATCATTACCTGAAGAGGTCTCTCAAGTTGAGTTCCCATGGCCCTCCTCGATGTCCCCAGGAGCCCTGAATCAAGATCTCGTTGGCTAAAGCCTCGTTGAACAGCACCATCTTCGTGATGATTTCCTTGGGAACGTTGTTATTCATGGTTTTCATTATGAACTCCAAGTCGGAGGAGGAAAGTGGCTCCACATGAACCTGTATTTGATAGAGATGAAAACATTATGTATGGATGAGGATTCATTAAAATTAACACCAGCAACACAAAATTTTCAGTTCCTACAGCATAGAAGATAAAGCTTGAAATTAAAACAGATTAAGTATGAATTTATCATAACTAAGAAGACCCACAGGTCTCATTCACTAGGTAGTGGATATATTTAAACAATTTCTTTGGAATTAAATGCTAAAGGAAAAATAAGCTGAATATTTAATAAATAAGGACAATTTCTAGGTCAGCTCATCTGAAGTGAGCACACCTTAAGAATACACATATATCTATAAGCTGGTATATAAGAAAATTTCTGACATGCAAAAAAAAAAAGTAAGAAACACAAATATAAGATGACACATAAGCAAAAATTAACAACATAACACACCTGTGTAAATCTATTCAAAAAAGATTTGGGGAGGCCCTTCCTTGCACCTCCCTGATGCTGGGGATTCTGACAGGCAAAAATCTTTGTGGTCTGATGTTCCACTTGAAAGCTGCGGCCTAACTCAGGGATGTATATTTCGCCACGGTGATCAAAACAGGCGTTCAGTCCCTCGAGTACGGACTGCGAAGCTAAATTTAATTCATCTAGCACGATCCAAGATCCCTGTCGCATAGCCTGTAACAGTGGTCCATCTCGCCAAGCAAACTGGCCCCCTCTGCCACCCTCTACGGGCAAGTCGGCACCAAAGAGGTCACTAACATCAGTCTGCTCCGACAGATTTATTCTGACGATATCGTGACCTGAGGCCTTTGCTAGAGCCATTACCAAGCTGGTTTTGCCAACTCCAGGACTGCCTTCCAACAGGAGTGGTCTCGGCAACTGCAATCCCCGCAACAGACGCAATAAGTTGATGCAAGTTCGTGGAGCCTCAAAGCTAAACATGCCAATGTTGTTATCTTTCATGGGTCCTGTGCTTATGACAAATGGGAAGATGCCAAATTCTTTATCTCCATTAATTAAATGTAAGTCCTTTACAAATTTTTCCTGTAATGTTCTCTTGTCAGGATTCTGCCCAGTTTTCTGCCAAATTTGCTGGCAAAGGTAATTCAAACTTGCTTCTCTCAGCTGTTTCCAGCCTGAAATAATACTACCTGTGAGTCCTGATCCCAGACCATCTAATAACACAAGGCAAGCACCATGGATGTAGGCCAAACCGGGATCAAGACAAGTTGGCTTGGCAGTAACCTTATTGATGAAGTATACCCATGACAGGATATCTCTTATACTGATGACACATTTCTTACCAAGCTCAGTTTTAGTGAAATGTTCCAAGAACTGTAGCATGGCCTTACCAAAACCACTTTGACCTTTATCGTCACTCAAAATCAATCCCTTCTGCACATTATGTTCTATAATGTCAACCACGTCAGCAGAAACTCTTCCAATTTCTACTTTGGGGCACCAGATTTCCGTGAAACGATTCCTGAGTGCAGGAGAAAGTTCCTTCTTGCCGTAATCGCCACCTGGATTCATCGTGCCAATCAGACGGAAATTTTCATTGGCATATATTATTTCAGGACTGCTTGCATTTCCAAAGTCATCTGTTCCTTTTTCTGCCAAAACTAACATTCTTTCCGGTTCCAGGACGGAATTAAGTCTTTCCAGGACGCTGTCATCAGCTAGGGAGATTTCATCTGCCAAGAACATACCTCCACTCCTCATAGACAAAATCAAGGGTCCATCTACCCATTCAAAGAGCCGATCATCATCCACATGGGAACGCACAGGTCTCAATCCACCAAGAAAGTCAGCTCCTTCTGTGTGCATGTGACAATTCACTGTATAAAGATCCTGTTGATTTTTAGCAGCTATCATCTGGCACACTGTTGTTTTCCCGCATCCTGTTTCACCAACTAATAATACAGGTTCCCCGAAAGAAAGAGCCTTGGCAATTAAGACATAAAGGCGCCTCATGTCCTGCGTCCACACGACATGCTTGAATTCATCAGTTGTTGACATCTGCTCCAGAAATACTTTGGTCACAAGTGACGTATTTTCTGATAATGTGAAAAGGTTCTCCTTCAATACTTTTTTCTTCATCTTTTTCTCTATGACCTGTATAAACAACAAAAATACACCTTAGTTCATCAGTGATATATGAAATATTTAGCTGTATCCCCAAGAAAACATCATTTTATAAACCTATTGATTTATACCAGTTTGTACAATGAACAACAGGATTACACTACATCTCTTTCTTATTTAGTTTATGCTAATAATATGATGATATCTAAACAAAAGCATAAGAAAGCATACCTTTCTGATATCTTCGCACTCCTCTTCTGCCCTTACTCGTCCAGCCAGCACCAAATATCCCTCATCTGCAAGGTGCTGATCCCAGTCATAGAATTTCTCCTCTTGTTTAGGAGCCAGACGATACCGTTCAGCCCATCGGAAAAGATCTCGAAGGGTGATGAACGAATGTTTACCCTGGCGGGAGAATGGATACATTGAAGTATGGTATGTGATCATGTGACACACACTAAAATAAATAACACTATACTATTGTATACTATTGTATATTTGTAGATACCTACAAATATACAAAAATAACTTCCAAAATCAAGAAAACATGTTTTATGTGTATTTAGACTTTCCAAGTAAGTTACAGTATTACCTGGAATATATTTGATCCTCTTCTCATTTTCTGAAGCTCCTGAAGAACTGATACCATTTTCTTGCTATAGGAGAGTGGCACCTCACATCTCCTATGCAGGATCATCTCTAGTTCCGAAGGTGGGATCTCATCAAAGTGCAGCTCCACAAACCTGTTTCGGAAGGCACGAGACAAAACCTGCAAAGAATAGATTACAGAATCAATATATGAAATTCTTATTACAGTATGACCATAAAGGCATTGGTTTTGTCATCTAATATAACAATCTTTTGGGGAAAAAATCCGATAAAAAAAAAATTTAAAAATTGTGCAAAAAATTGAATGATATCTTGAATTTCAAACACTCAGTTTGAGTACAAAATAGAGCATCATTTAAAAAGAATTGCCACACATCCCCTGAATCCCAAAAGTAACATAAAGAGTACAGAATTTAATAGGCAAATGAACATCCAATATTAAAATCAGAAATAATCTTCACTTTCATAAGATACACAAAATGAAATGAAATGAGAAGCAATGTCTAAACAAGAAATGTACGTACCTACATACATTCACGGATATCTGCACATGTATAACCTACCTTTCGACCTCCATACAATCCAGGAGGGTTCTGAGTGGCAAACAACATGAAGTGTTCATGAGCCTGAACCGTTTCCTGAGTTTCAGGAATGAACAACTCACGGTTGTCATCCAGTAATCGGTTGAGGGCCTCCAGAACATCTGCTGGGGCTAAATTCAATTCGTCCAATATGATCCAATGACCCTTACGCATTGCTTTTACTAATATGCCTGAAAAAATGTAAATTCTCGTTGTACAACCATATGCAATAATACCTGATAGTGCTAATTACATTAATAGCAACAGCAAAATTTTATATACAACATATAAAAATGTTAATTAAATCTATACAGTAGCATTACAGTATTATTTATATGTATACTTCTAAAGATACTTCAAGTATGTTAATGAAATAACTGTACTAATTCATAATATTAATTTATGAAATACTGCATGCGGTCATTCCATAACAATTCCACAACAGCAGCAAGTCTTTCACAAGAAGACTAGCGGATAATACGGTACCTTCCTTAAAAACGAGTTTCCCGTTTTCGTCAGGAGCGTAAGAGCCGACGTATTCTTGCAAATCCGTGTGTTCGTGATTGTTGACACGAACGCAACTGTTGCCAGTCAAATGGGCGAGGTAAGTGATGAGAGAAGTCTTTCCAACGGACGTCTCTCCCTGAAGAAGCACAGGAAAGCGACCTATGCTTACAATGCGCACAAGGTCCTGTAAGTTCTTCCTCACTGTTTCTGTTATAATATACTGCAAACAAAAACACAGGATATCAAAATTATTCCCTGTCCTACAACATATACACTATATTTAAGACCATGTTCCTGTTGGAAACTTCCCAGTATTCTAGCTACTTTTTAATGTATAATTAAGTGAATTTATTATAACACATGAAAAAATATTTTGCATTTACACCTCAAGGCAATATACCGTAGTACCGTAACTTATTTTTACTTGTACATTCACCAAAAATTTATTACCATTAGTTATTAATGTTCATTACATATACAAAACAAGGCATTTTTCTGTTTAAAATTGAGAGAAGTACACTGACATGACTTTTAGTCTGAATTTGAATGAAAGAACTGTCAAGGTTTTGTGAATTACCAGAAATACCGGTAGTTTTGAATTACTTACATTTTGCGTGGCATCTGGCTCACAGTCTCCCTGTGGTATCCAATACCCTTCTACTTGAATGGCCTTCTTCTTACGAGGGGCTGGAATAGGATCCAAGGGAATGTTTTTCTTCTTGTTGGATCCTGAGTCTTCTATGCCCATGACATGGGTCTTAATAAGACTAACAACAGTAGGATGGGATGCTCTATCTAGCTGGGTCAGGAACGACAAACAGAACGCCTCGAACAACGACCTAGTCATGCTGGAGCAAGGATTCTTGGAGGCTACGGCCAATGCTCGACAAAGCGTTCTCAAACTGAAGTGGGGTTTGTGTCCCGTACCATCTGTCAGTGATGTAAGTGCCTTTTTCTTGGCCTTTTTGTAGAAATCTTTGATGCCTTGTATCTGTTTGCTTGTTGGTCCCAACTGCAAAAAATAAACAATAACAATCACATTAAAATATCATCCTTTCCATGTGATACAGTCATCAAAAGTACGATATAGCAATCTATTTTTCCTTTTACACAATTATGACTACCAAAAAGGGTCTTTCTTTAAATGCCATAAAACACATTTTATTCACACCTTTGTTTCTATCTGTCTATAAACTGCAACAATAAACCATTTTCAGTCAAAAGCTCTATGAAAATTTACCAAAGAAATAATACCAGAAAGACTGGACTCTAGGAACCAGCAAATGTAACAGTGGATTATGTGGTTTAAAGAAAATGATGACAGACATAAGAGAGAGTACCTACATTCTCAGTAAATATATAAGATGATATATCTCCATAAAGCTGTTTTAGTAATCTATATACATACAACTAACACCAGCACTACTTTCAATATCAACCATCAACATAAATTGTTCTTTCCCTCAGGCTATAAACACTACTTCAAAATTAAATTACATTGATATTTATAAATATTTCCTATCACCTACACTTTAATAAAAACCATTCTCATCCACTGTTTATGATTTTCTAAAGCAGAAGAAATACACAAGGGATCAATTTATATCAGGCTGAGTAGAAACAGGCTGATAACCTCTTTCCAGCCATATTTTGTCACTCGATATATGACTCAGTTTCAATGTAAATCAGATACTGGTACATGAAATAAACCATTATGATGATCAACAACAATTACCTTAACTAAGTAATCATTAATCAAAATCATGAGATCCATGTTGTCTTCTAACTCATCCATGAAGAATTCTGTGAACCTGTTCCTGAGACCAGCTGGTAATTCCTTCTTTCCAACATCCGTGGCGGGGTTCATGCAAGCAAAGAGACGAAAGCCTGGATGCCTGTACACTGGCTTGTTATCTCCCCTTTCCAAAAGGACAACGGAACCGGAATTAGACTCCAGAAGACCTGATAAACACTCCAAGGTTTCTGCACTGGCCAAGTTTATCTCATCAAGAAGAACCCATTCGCCTGAAATTTTAATGAAATATTTCAAATCATACACTGTTTATTTACAATAATTATCTACCAAACAATGCACTAATAATATTTCCACAGCAATTTATTGTCCTAATAAATTACTTGTAAATTGCAGTATATTAGAAAAGCAGAACACTTTTTAAGGAACTGTACAAAATATGCAGTTACAGAGAAACCCAAAAATAAAGTAGAGTGTATATATATATATTTTACCTTCTTGTATGGCTTTTACTAAAGCTCCTTCAATGAAAGAAAATGCTAATGCACTCTGAGTCTCTTCAACTTGTTCCTTCATATTTCCAATCTTAATTCTTAGCTTTTTCCATTTCAGCAGTATTTCCTTTTTCATTGCGCTGTCCTTCTCTTGTTCTTTAACTATGATACCATCGTCACTCTCGGAAGATAACTTCTTTACAGCTTTCTCTTGCGTGTGTGCCATCAGGGAGAAGAGGTCACGCCACCTCTGGTTGACGTAACACACCATGACGTGTCGGAGAAAAGTGTTATTTTTCGTAGAAGAGAAAGTTGCTGCAAAAAGCTCCTCAAATTCTTGCCTTAAGGGAAACACAATGGTCTTCATTTCCACAGGCTTGAAACCTCCAAGCAGATCAGTAGAGTCACTCTGCTGATTCATATTAATGACTCTTAGCTTGTGTCTCGTTTGTTGGGCCAAGTACTGCACAGTGGAAGTCTTACCCGTACCAGTTTCTCCCACGAGTAACACTGGTTCGTGGTTGGATATGGCCACTGCGATGCGTTCCAGCAGACAAGATGCGGGTCTAGTGAAGGAAAAAGTTCCTTCTTGACGTTTGTTGCATGATATAGAAGTAATAGGTTTCTTTGGCAAGTCGCCTCTCTGCCCAATCTTAAGGCTGGTGGTAGTGTGACTTATCTCTGGCTTATATTTTGTACAGTAGTGTTCGACTTCAGCTTTGGCACAGTTCATGAAAGAGCCAATGTGTACGGCAAACGTGTACCTCGTGTTCAGTACTGGTACGGCTGCACAGAAGCAATCAAGAGCTTCCTGAAAATAATAAAAGGTAAGGTACATTAGAAGAAAATATAAACATAAACACCAACAAAATGACAATATTCAGACAGAAAATTTTCTGCATAGCTCTTTCTTCCTCCACAGGAAATGAAGAGCTTACAAGAAGTCAGCAAAAAATGTATGTGACTGCAAGATCTTTTCAAGAACCAGTTGCCTTAGTAACCATATAATGAAAATATACTTTCAAAAGTTGGCAAATAGATTTATATTTATTAATATTGTTCCTGGTAAAGACATTTTCTTTAAATAATCATAAAACATGGACAATGTATTGCTCTACAAGTGAAATGTTACCTGGAAAGCTTTGGTTGCCAGACTGATATCTGACAATTTTATGTGCGAACAGACTCTCAAACACCACTTCATAAGATCACGAGTTGACACCAGTCTCCCCGACACCTTTACTGCTGCCATATCTGGGATATCCGAGTGGCTCTCTTCCTTCACATCATCATCGTGCTGACCAGCCGACAGCATAAGGTATGTCGATAC
>BDMR012750636.1:0-12076 GCA_002091895.1 Caridina multidentata
TATTACTAATCAGCAGCGATTTCTTCATAGAAGAACATTTGGTTAGATATATCAGAATAAAACATAGGAATGATGAAAATTAATGTAAAGAATTATGCTGTAAAAGTACAGTAATACCATTTTTCCATTGTAAAACTTCATTACATTCAGTTTTCTTAAGTGATGCATTCCATACAAATTGGTATTCAGTATTCCAGTCTTTGCTTTTCTGGCTTCCTGTTTTCCCGATTTTGGTAGTCAGCTGTGTACTCGGCCATGATTGTTATCTGTGTTTCTGCATACTGTTTGTAGTACGGTATTCATTTGACATCAGTATAGTACTGAACAGAACAAGAGCATGTCTTTTTCATTTTCAGGTTGAAGAGTTACTTGAGCTCTTAATTGGCCTTCTGGACATGGTAAGCCGAGTAGATCAAATCTACAGAAGCATCCTCTTAACAAAGTTTTTTGTTCGTGGTTGGGGAAAACCAGAGAATCTGCGCAGAATATTTGCATTCAGGAAAATCCTATCAAATCGTGATACCTGCTTCCAGCTTGTAGACAAGAACCACCCTATTACTATCACTAAGGTTTGTACTTTTTGTGAACAATGTGCACTAGCATCAATTTCACCAATTTTGAGATATTTTTAATTAGGACTTTATTTTCCTTAGTGTAATGGCAGCTTTATAATGTATATCATTAATTAAGTAGCTGTAACCTTTTTGAAATTGTCTAGCATAATGTATAGCATAATGCTTGCATAGTTTGGATGAATCTATATGCAATATGGACATTAGAATTATTTGGTTATATTTCCGACTGCTAAACCAGTTTCTATCCTCCATATTTTGGCACCAAAGGAAGTTGATTCTGGCGATCATGTGTTGCTGGAGGCAGAGTTTATATCACCCTTTGTGGCACAATTGCCAGGGTTATTGCCAAAGGAGTCCGAGAAAGCAACCTTCCAGGTTGTACTTCCCAAGAACTGGTCAACTCACCTGAGGCCTACTTGTCTTCACTTGGCAGGAACAGGGGATCATGTAATTATATAAACTGTTATCTTTATATTTGTTAAATACTTATTAATACTTAGCTGAGTTAGTATATGAGTAATTTTGAGTATAACTATTTAATGTATGGTACATCTGTTAGTTTCAGTGCTTATTGGTACCATTTAGAAAATATTCTGTTGATTATGTAATGTTTAGTGAAATTCTTTTTGTTTATTACGTTTCACAAGACATTCATGGTTTACATCACTCCTGGATTGAACATAGTTGTCAAGTGCAACCTTTGTATAATGTTACTCAACAAACAAAAATTGTTTCAGGGCTTCTGGCGAAGAAAAATGTTAATGGCAAAACCTCTCCTAGAGGAAGCTGGCATTGCTTCCATAATGTTGGAGAATCCATTTTATGGAGTTCGCAAACCCAAGGACCAGCTGTGAGTACTGTTCTTTAAGTATGAAGTGTATATTCCAGGTGTCCAAATTTTGCAAAGGGTCAAGCAGAGAGTCTCGCAACCTGGAGATCGACAAGAGAAACAGAAATTTAATTCCTGCTCGGGATTAAAACTGTTTCTCACTATATATTTTCCTTTCCTTTTAAAGCAATGATTTAGCAGTTTGGTCATCTGAATTTTTGTGTTAACTCTATTCCTAGCAGCCACTTACAAGATATTCAGACTTCTTGACCACTTATAAGCTTCGGGGTTTTAGATTAGCAGTGCTCTTTTAGACTGTTGTAGTTTTACTTCAACTAACTCATCTGCCTAATTATAACCTTGGTAAAATCTTGGTGTGTTTCAGGCCTATTATTACCTGGGGTTTGGGCATAGCCCAAACCTGAGACCGCTGGCTTTATATCCCCTCCGAAGGATATCCACGAGTGTGCCCAAGGGTAGCGACACACACGTGTGCTCAATTACTGTTTGAGTGGACAGGGGCAATGGGTTTTGTCAGAATGATTCACTAATTAGGACTTATGCATGAAAATCAGGATTCTGGACCAATAGATTTTTTTAATCTACTTATAGATCTTATGACTGAATGAAATGCTACGCAAGAGGCAGACGCCTTAGCTAATGCTCCCCTTGAACTAAGTTTTTCATGAACTCAAAGTATTTAAAAGGCAGATTTCTTAAATATACTATACTTTGATGTATTTTACAGTACTCTGTATTCCTAACTGCTGTTTACTGGTTTCAGTTGCTGGAAAAAATTATTATTTTTACTGTGATACAGTAGTCCTTACTGCCTCTTTTGGTTTCTTTGTAAGAGAAAATGTTCTGCACTTTATACCACTGAAAATACTTTTATCACTGAATAATATTATAATTACCATGTATAATATACTGGCAAACAACTTATTAGGCAAAGTGCATTCTTAAGAGGTTTCTAATGAGTACTCCTCGTTTGTAATACTATACTGGTATTTTGTTTAATGGATTTGCTGCATTTGTAACTAAAGTGAATTATACTCTTATAATAATGATTTTTTACAGCCGATCAAGCCTTCACAACGTTTCTGACTTGTTTGTTATGGGAGCCTGTCTTGTGCTTGAGTCCTTGGCTATCTTTCACTGGTGTGAACGTATGGGACTGGGGCCCCTTGGCATCACAGGCATATCTATGGGTGGACACGTAAGTCATTTTTCTTGAGTTTGGTTAATGATCTAATGTTAATTTGTCGCTGTATGTGACAATGAAATTTGAATTAATATATTGTTTTTATAAGAATAATTTTAATGACAGAACTGCTTTTGGCAACAAGTTATTCTCAGTAATGATATTTTATCATGCTAAGATTTGTTGTTTATTTTACAGTTAATAATATTGTTAATCATAATTCTGTACAGTATTATCTTTTAGTTTTAGACTTATTGCACAACAACACTGCTGGAGTGATAGTGTGGTTACATGGTTCTAAAAGAAAATTAAGTCACTTTATTATTGAAATTTGAAATTTCTGCAGCAATAAACCTTAAAAAGGTTCTTAGAAATCCATAGATTTATGTAATATCATTTATCCCCACTACACTACTGAATGTATTTCATATATGTTTTTTTTTATATATACCTGTATAAGCTTGTATTCTTTATAAACTGATCATACATACAATATGGAGAGTTATAAAATGTCTACTGGACTAAAAGAAAAATAAGAATGATTCAAAAGATGAAATGATAATTATATAGTACTGATAATAGATATTTATTTAACCTTTTGAATTTCGAGTTATAATGTATAAAAAATTTCTATGTTCCTTATGTTTTTATCATATCAAAGATTATTTTTTAACAGATAAACTTATTCCTTGTAGTGTTTAAGGCTGTTAAACCTGGGTATTTTATTTTTCATTAAGATTATATGATACTAATCAGATACATGAGAGATGTCCCTTGATTTCTCCACTGTTATAGTTAATAAGCATACTTAAAGGAAATAATTTTGAATAAAATATACAGATGGGCAGAGGACATAGGGAATGAATTGTGTGGGATAATGAAAAAGGAAATTTGCATTGCAGACTGTTTTATATCATGTAGTGGATCAAGTACTTTACTTGAATCCAGTAAATTTCTGAAATGAAGAGCAGGCCAAGTCCCAAAAGTTCCAGCTTTGGGATTGTTATAATGTTTTTTCTCAATTGTCATTAGACCAAGATATCTACACTGTTTTTGTAATGTGCAACATTTTCAAATTTCTTTAATTTTATTGAGGACAGTATTACTTGTAACAGATCGTAAATGATAATTCCCTCAGTGTATAATTTAATTTATGTTGTTTAGGTAATTTTGCTAGAAAACTTTACTGCATATTGAGAAATATGTTTTGACAAACCTACTGACTTTATATATATTTTTTAATCTTATGTTAACCTATTTTGGGTATTTAGATACGCTGTTTAACTCATATGCCTGCACTTTTACTTGAATAATTGCTTTTCTTTTCAACTAGCAGACAGAATTCCTTGACTGTAGTTTCTAGTAAGATACCGGCAGTTGTCAGGGCTCATATTGGTGTGTGTATATATAGAAAATATATATAAATATATATATATAATTTGCATTTCTAAACTCAAGTATTTTACTTAGATTACATGAACGTCATTCTATTATCTATGTAGCCTGATCATATCATGGGAAGTTGCATTAAATTTACTATTTTCTCTTGTTCAGTATGGCATATTGTCTGTGTACAGTACATTTTATTCATGTCAAAAAATTTATCTTAATGGTGTCTGCTTATTTCTTGCATGGGAATGCATTGTAATATGTCATCATTTAAATTTGTTTAGTAGACCCACTGTTGGTTCCACTTCAAAGCTGAGTAAAACAGAATTGGCTTGATTGCCACTTCTGGAAGGAAAGCTATTGCGTTTATCTATTGGATAGTTGTTTAAGAATATGCTGCATGAATTTGCTTATTTTGCACATGAATGCTGACATTTACATAGCCACACTGTTTAGCATAACTCTGCCGTACATATAGAGTTTTCTTGCTTGCATTTGTTGAAGATCTCTGCTGTTTCTGGCCAAATATCTTTATTTTCTTTCCTTTTATACATGTTTGCATTTTACATCATTCTTTAAGGATACCATTTTCACTTGTCTCTTCAGCTGTTTAACTTTGATGTTAGCCTTTGCATTTTCAGCTTTTTATTTTATTAACTGAAGTTATTGTGGACTTAAAGTGGAAATAATCTGAATTGTTTTTTGTAGATGGCTTCTCTAGCTGCTACCAATTGGCCCAAACCTCTTCCACTAGTTCCTTGCCTATCTTGGAGCACAGCATCTGGAGTATTTACTCAGGTTAGTCTTTATTTTCTGCTATAAAATTTAATTCTATAACACATGTTTGTTTCTTTAGGTGCAGGTTGATCAGATGAGAACTTGCTGGCTTGAAGACTTTGAGAATATATTAGTTCAAGGAAGTGAGAACATGTTTGGGTCATTTGAGCATTGACTTTTTGTTTGCTCCACTAGCTACTTTGATTGTTTAAGATGGATTCTTTGTGCTATTATGATCATATATTTTTAGGATCTTAACAACCTTTGGTTGCTAACATGATTTAAGGTTATTTTGTTAATAGAAAAACCAAGATAATGGAGCATCAATTCCAGTCTTTTGCCTTTGCTGATATATTGAAATTTTTCCGGCCTCCTTGACCTAGGGTTGATGAGTGGCTCTGGTTTGCCTTGTTCAGAGAAAGAAAAAAAAAAAGAGGTTGAATGTCTTATCTTGTCTTTGCATATTGTTAGGGAACATTTTATTTTGAAAGAACAGGAAATTTGACATCAGCAGTTTATATGAAATGACTGGTTAAGAACATATATATTCTTGATAACTTTGAGTACTTTATGTGCAAGGGATAGATTTATTGGTAATGTAGCAGATATTGGGTAGAAAACCTTGTCACAACCATGGTTCTTATTCTTATGAATTTTGTGTCAGCATGTGGACCTTAAGCTCTGCTTTTTTTGTCAGTTGGTTTTAAATCATTCTTTGAAGATCAGTAAGAAATTGTCCTTAATCATTGTATGATCATCTTCAACTGCAAGTGGTATTGGTTCTGCATAATCAGGAGTCTTTAATGTGTGGTAATGGTGTTGTATCTGCTATGTTAGTAATTTATTTTCTTCTTTCTAAAGGTGTGTTGAATTTGATTTTTTAAATTTTGAAGTCTTTTTTTTGAAATCTATTTTTATTTACTTTATTTTCTGTTCATATCTAGATGGATGCAGCATGTGCTACAATTACATTAGATTTTAATGTGCTGTTTGTCCTGCTGCTTGAGCAATGCTTGATTAACTTTGCTTTGGTCTTATTGCATCATATTATGCTCTTGGTCTCAAAGTAACTCTGTGCTTAACATCTCAGCATTTCCATTTATCATTGGAATGGTTTGGTATTGTGGTTGAAGAATAACTATCACTGCCTTAAAACATTGCTCATTACAGTTTTTACCAAAGAAGCTAGCTTTTGTATGGAGGGAGGGAAAATTGCTTGCAGGATGCATGATCCTTATTTTATTTTTCTTTCAAAACCTGTAGTATTTGTTGATGTGTTTGTAAGCCATTAAATTTCTGTATTATGCGAGAGCTGAAAGAGGCTTAGCATATCACACATATCACGTACAGCAGTGTTAATGGCAAGGTTTCTTGCCGATTCAGTTAGTATGAATTTTTTTATTCATATTTTGAGGCTTTTGATTATTTGGATCTTCTTGGGGAATTTTAGAACTTGGTATATGTGTTTTGTACAAGTCATTCTGGCATCATTGGTTTATGCCACTTAGTCACTGTAAGGTTTATTACTTTTGGTTAATGGTATTCATTTGGCAAAATTGTTTAGGTGGCAGATCAGAAGGTACTCATAGATGTTTAATAATTTGTATAGTGTTTCTTTGGTCAGTCAATGATTAGTGTCTAAGGTAGCTAACAAGGCAGATGTTGATGCCCTACAGATGGCCTCAGCAGCAGCAACTGGCTGGCCCAAACCCATAGCTGTAGTTCCTTGTCTTTCTTGGACAACAGCTTCCCAGTGTTTTACCCAGGTAAAGTTGCTCTAGCAGCTTTTTTACTTACTGAGTTGTTGATATTGTAAGTGTCTCTTGTTATAGAATATGATGAATAATTTAATAGAAGTAATTTTATCCTGATAAATGTAATGCTAGAAAATTAGCTGTTGGTGTTCAAGAGGTCAGTTTGAGAGGAATATTTTAATTTACTTGACACCATATACTTATATTGTGGGACACATCTTGATGCTGAAGTTTGGTAATGCAAAAGGAATCAATATGCAGATATTGTATGCGCAGAATTTTATCTTAAGTGAATAAAGGGTATAAACTCAACACCAAGCAAGTTTTCTGGTATTTGTTAGAAGTAGGAGCAGAATAAGTGAATATTAGGGAGATAGTAGAAAGGGTACATGAACATCGATCTTATTATTTTATCCAAGATGACAAAAGTAGTATCTTGCTCAAGGTTGAGGTATATATACAGCTGTCATGGGTTAGGAAAAAGTATGTCAGATATATTGAAAATGTATCGAGTGGTTTGACATTTGATATAGAGAATGCAAATTTTTAGTAAGAGTGTAAGTGCATGTATGAAGTAATTGGAAAGATGAGTGACAGTTAGAATATACATGCAGGGATATGTGATGCCCTTTTGGCTTTGCTAAGTAGCTTACGTATGGATAACATAGTGAGAAAGCTGAAAGACATGGTAGGAGAGGTGTAGGCAAAACTTGGAGGAAAGTGTGCTTGTATTCCTAAACAAAATTGTGGAAGGCACAATCAGAGGACTGCAACAAAGTAGGTTTAAGGAATGCCAAATTTTATTGCATCTGTGATATTAACAGCCAACTCATTGATATGCAGCAAATTTCACTAAAACACTGGCTGTGGGTGAACTACTTGATAGGAGTGCAGTGTAGAAGGTATGGTGAGGAAGTGGGATCAAAATGAGTAAGAAAGGTTTGAAATTTCAGAAAATGCAAATGCATTAAATTGTATAGCAGTTGTAAGAGTTAGACAAGATACTGTCAAGGGATTTGGACTTATGGAGAAGATGTAAGATACAGAGTTTATTAGAAGAGTGCTTGTGAATAAAATTGATGTAAAAATTAAAATAAAATTAGAAAATACAATGTAGAAAGTTGCTTTCTAATTTTATGTGAAATTAGAAAACAAAGATGGCAGATTATGTAAATGAAAGAAGAATGCAAGAATATAAGTTTTCAAGAAATAAGTGTTTGAACAGAGACAGCTCAAGGTACTTTTGCCATCCCCAGTTTATAAAATCTTTTACTAACTGGATGTCAGACCCAAGAAATAGAGAGATCTATAAAAGTACTTCAAGAGCCAGAGTGCATGTTGAAGATTTTTCTGGTCTCATATCACTGTGATTGACTTTTAACTTCTTGACTTGTATCTGTAAATTGATGCATTACCCATAGGGAAATGTTTTCAAATATGAAATTGCTGTAAATACAGGTTATATTCTTAGTTATAACGTGGTTTCTAATAACATCTGCAGAAATCCTTTAATATTGATCAGATAAGTCTGGTTAGGGATAAATAGTATAGTATCTGCAATGTAAACCAGGGAATGTCATTAATATGTAGTTACAGCATGCTCAGATTTATATCAGTATAGTTATACAGATAATATATCATATACTCAAGCTGAGAGTCTTGGAAAAAGATTCCTTTTTAGTTGGAAAAATGCTCTGCTTATAAATATTGTTTAATCTTTTAAATGTTAAAATGTAAACAGCTGTTTTGTATGACATGTTAAATTGTTTCATTCATTGTACTTGAAAATTTTGAATCAGATGATTTGCAGAGGATTATTCTGCTGCAGGGTGTACTGAGTGGTGCCATTAACTGGGAGATGCTGAAGAATCAGTACTTTTCCAATGAAGTTTTTAGAGAGGAACTCTTCAACATGATTCGGTCTCCAGAGGGTGTAAGTAATTATTGTTTTTTTTCTGTATTTACAGTAAGCTAGGTCATTGAAAATATACCCTTGGAATCTTATTATCTCCTAAATTTTATTGTGTAGATTAAAATATTTGTGTATGTTTTTACCACTGTCACTCTGTGTTTACCTATGTGGATTGCTGGTTTGGTGAAGAATCAAAAATATAAATACCGGGTACTGGTAACACAAAAACAGTTTGATATTTAATATATATATTATTGTTTCAGAGTATGCTTTCACACTTCTATTGTCTATTTATTTTAAAGCATTAGGAGTAGCCATTCAGTGCTGTGTCCTTTAGGAAAGGATATTGGCAAATCCTTAAACATATTATAATGAAAAACTGCTTTTCTATAGTGGTTGGAACAGAGTTCCTAATATAATGGATACCAGCAGTTATTATTTAATTTGGTTACACCCAACATTAGTAGACAACATTACTGTATCACATGATAAAAACATTATTTGAAGTTTGTTTCCATGTATAAAAGAAATGAGAATTTCCCTTGTTATAACTAGGTTCTCATAAAATGTTCAGGAAACCGTCAAGTAAATGATGCATATTGCTGTACTTGCTGGTGTCACATGCATCCTATAGTAAAATGTTGAAGTTCTAGTTGTGACACTTGAAGATATTTCTCGGATATCTTATTATAATATGGAACCAAATATTTCAAAACATTATATTCACATTTTGGAACTGTGATTTTCTTTACTAATAATAAATCATTTTTGTAGCAGTTCTTAGAAAGTAAGGATCATAAAAAATTTCTACGGTATGATTATGACTGATCCTTATTTCTCTTGCTTTCTTTCATTATTAATCAGGGCTGTTGTCTCAGTGACCATTTGTAATTTTTGGGGGTTTGGAATTATGGTTATGTTAATAGCATTTTGAATCTTTATAAACATTTATTACCCTTCATAGCAAATGCTCTTTTTCTTGTACAGTAATGACAATGTGAAATGAATGTTATTAGCAGCCTTATTCTTCTCTCAACATGCCACAGATGCTTGAAGCTGAAAAAGTAGGTTCCATTTCATCAATGGCCATATCACTTTAGCAGAATTAGGGATGGGTATCATTTTAAATAATGCAAAATAACCTTGTAAAGTTAAGCTGAAATATTAGAAGAATGCATTGTTTGCAGAATGTTGAAGAGAATTAAGACAGTAACTGATGTTCCATATTGTGTTAATATGCTCTGAGGTAATATAATCAGTATGATCGTGTTATGTAAGTTTGTAGAATTACCACCTCTGTTCCTTTGGTATACAATGTTTAATGGTAATTATTAAAATTAGGAGCTTAACCTTGGATACATATATGTTGTATATACATACATAATCACAGTAGACTTTCAGCATTAAAAATATGAATCGTTAATATGCATACTTTATTCAGTATAGAGATTCGATCTTTCTTGCATTTATTGCAGAAAAAACTATATCAGATGAAGACTTGAACCTGATGTTTCTTGAAAATTAAGATTGTAGTTCTCTTGTAATATACTGGTTACATGCCCTTGTAATATGATGCGTATTGCTCTTTAAAATAGAGATGTTGAAAATCAGAGTATTGATGGTTGATGTATGTTATGCATTGTTGATACTTACAAAATTTGAAATGGCAGGTGTCAAATATCAGTGCAAGACCCCTTTCCCATTTATAAAGAGTGTCAGGATTGGCTATTTAATAATATATGTCTCAGATTATCTCTGTAGTCTGATGTTAAGAGTACCTAACTGTATTTTTTAATACCTATTGTGTAGTACTTACAAAATTTTTGAACAATCTCTTTCCACAGCACTTCTCCATATATCATGAGGTAGGACAGAAGTTTGCAAGAGATTTTCCCAAAAGTTTATCTCATGTTGAGAACCTGATGAAAGACAATGAAAGCAATGTGAAGAACGATAGTAACGATCAGTCCAGTGTGAGAGCTTCTAACCAAGAAAATGTAAATCCTGAATGTGATATAAAAAGCGCCCAGAAATCCAAGTTAAATCATTCTGATTCCGGTGTGAATCTTACTAAGAAAGTACAAAACTCATCAGTAGGCGATAGGAGCTCCAGTGCTATTGGATTATCCCTTCAGAATATGAACATACTACGAAACTTTGGCTTGACAAAGTCTCGTGTTACCAAAAGACAAGGAGATGGTGCCAAACAGAATATTCTACTTGGCTATGGAAAATCCAAGAGTGGCATTACCAAAAACTCATATCAGGAGTTTACTCCAGTTGGGATAAGACCCATAGATGCAGCAAACATGAAGCCAGTGAAATTTGATCCTTATATTAAGGTCAAAGACACCCTTACTTGGGAGGCAGTGCAGTTTATGAGGGGTGTCATGGATGAGTGCACTCACCTTGGCAATTTCAGCGTTCCAGTGGATCCATCGTTGATTATAATAGTGGCAGCTGAAAATGATGGGTAACTATCTACGTAGTCAAAGAATAGTTTTGGGGTGGGATATAAAATAAGAATTCTCAAATTATTTTGATTTTGTGGCTAATAAAAACTAGAATGCTGTCAAGGGAGTCATTAAGGGAAAATGGAAGATGGTGATTGGGACTGTTGTAACCAGAAACTAGTTTTTATTACAATCCAGATAATGTTTACAATTAATCTATTGTTCTTAACAAATACTGAATTGTTTATCCGGACCCTTCAATATGTCTTTTGAACATTATTTTTAGTGAGGTTGATAATTTTATTTCAACTTCACCAGTTGTTTTGTAATAGAGCATATATGTATTTATTAAAATATTTCTATACAGTATACATTATCAGACTAGGAACAACTTGATCAAAAGTACAAATGAGAATGGATTGGAGCACTAAAAAAAATTTGGTGTAATGATAACATGTTTACATGGAGACTGGAAATCCTTTTTTAAGTATGATAATGCTGGGATTTGGTTGCCTTCCCCTTATTTTCTCTTTTTTTTCTCTCTCTCTCTCTCACTCTCTCTTTTCTTGTATTTTTTTCTCCCTAAGTGTATTTAAATCTGGAGAGTTCTGATTTTTTCTTTTGGAGTGCAATTTATTTTTTTATTTCAGATACATGCCTCGTAATGGAATAATACCCCTCACAGAACTTTGGCCTGGCAGTGAACTGAGAATAGTGGAAACTGGTCATGTAACTGCATATCTGTTTAATCATCAGGTTTTCAGGTAAATTAGATTATCAGTGTTGTTTAGAAGTGTTGATAGAGCTGTGTTCTGGGATAAAGAGTTGCAAGATGGCAGCATGAGGAAGTACATACTGTAGCATTCAGAACTTAAATATTATTAGAGGAATATTCATTGTTCAATCAGATATATACTTAAGAATTGCCATTGTACTGCAACAGTAGGAAAGTCTGACACCATGCTACAGTTTGTGGCAGTACAGTATATTGCCAATGTATTTTGTTTTAATTTTAAAACAAAATGTACTGTATATCTTGTGAGACATGTGATAAACTTAATTTGCTTTTTCAGCATTTTCATTTTGATTATGAAGTGTTTCTTTAATTTAATTTCTTAGTTTATTTATTTATATTGATTGATTGATGGATTGATTGACTGGTTGAGTGTATTTTATATTAATA